>CABFWO010005141.1:36829-52454 GCA_902155825.1 Timema genevievae
GGGGGGGGGGGGGGGGGGGGGGGGGGGGGGGGAGCAACATCCTAAATAGCTTAACGGGTCGCGGACTGAATTTTGACTTTTGAGATTAGCTTAGCGCGGACCTGTTCTTAGTAGAGAATGAAGAAAGGGCCCCTTCTGGTATATTATTCGAAAGAAAACCTTCTAGAGGCTTCTTTCTGTCTTTCTTTCTTTTTTTAAGTTGCACCATGTTCTATTTGTTCCAGAAGGGAGGGAGAGAGAAAGAGTGTGTTTTCGAAGCGCTTATTTCACAAGTACAGTAGAGCGTCGGAAATCCGGAGCGGCGCAAATCCAGATCGGCGGTGAGAGCAGGTCAAGTCTTGTACAAAAAACAACTAAGGACTTTTTTACCCAGTAAGTTTCCATTAATTACTGTAGATTCTTGTGGGTTTTTTTTCTAAAAAGTATTGTAGAGCTACTAATCTAAATTACATAATGTACAGGTACATGTTCTTATTCAATATACTTTATTTAAGTATTTTGTGTACTGTATTTTTCGAAGCCTTCAGCCTCTATTTTGCAATACAGTAGACTCCCGAGCGTCATGCATCCTCTAGTCAATACATTACGTATGTATACAGTTAGTGAAAGCACATTTGAAAATCCGGACAATTCAGTAATCCGGATGGGTCCCGGTCCCGATCGATCCGGATTAACGACGCTCCACTGTATTTGGAAAAAGGGGTGTGGGGATAATAAACAAAAGAAAATATAAGCTGACAACTGAGAGTCGTTGTAAACAAAAAAATAATCACCTAGGTGTGTGAGAAGATTTCCTCACACATATGGATGCATCTAGTCTTTATGTTCTGAAATTATTAATTAATTTAAGATATATTAAGGGTGGGAACTTTTGATTTACATCATTGTGAAATGAAAAATCTATTTCATTACATACATTCGAACCTATTTGGAGAATGTGACGGGCCAACTTGATGAACGTGGAAAAGTCTGAGAAAGTCTAAAAGCTTGAAAGATAAGCTCAGAATAAGTTTCACAGTTGTCTAACAGCATGTAAAGGTGATTAAAAAAATATCCAGTACTCTCAGTGGTTTATGCCTTAAGTTAAAAAAAAACTTGTTAAAAGATAGAGAACGGGGTTAATGACCCCAACATTATCATAATAATGATGACTTGAGATAATAGGTTGGAGGTACTAAAAAGTAATATAACACAAAGCAGGAGAACTTTTACCATTTAGTTCAGATAAAAGCGAGATAAGTGGAATAATTAATTATTCAAATTTCCGTTTTACTCTTTCCAAGTAAGAAAACAAGAGTGGAAGAAAACACCCCAGCATCATTTATTAACAATGGAATGTACAGTTAAATGGTGCAAAATAGTTTTTCAATGGTTGGAAGTAAAAATTCTGAGACAAACACACAAAATTGAATTCCATTTTGTGAAATGGATAGTAAAACGTTAACTAAATTGTTCCAAGATTGATGCAGCTAAAAGTGATGTAAAAAAGAAAATGGATGTTCTTATTATATTTGAAAATGTACCAATGGGCACGAGGAAAAAGGCGTTAAGTAATCTTTTCTAGTTTGTCGGTGACGAGGAGTCTAAGGTTCGAATCCCGGCAGTATGTACAGAGGTATTATTTCTATATGTTTTTTCACTATATCTCCACGCAAATGCGGGTACATTTTCTTACAATGATTTTTTCATATGTACTCCATTTGTTTTAATGAGTTGATATCCGCCTAGGTGGCGGCATGGTCTAAGGCGATACTCATGCAGTAGACTAACCGATGACGTGAAGATTGAGGTTCGAATCTCTGTCAGGTGTACTGAGTTTCTCCAAAATAGTTTTACACTCTCCCTACACGCAAATGCGGGTACGCTTCATCTAAATATAGCCTTCCTAATCCCTAAAAACCATCAGCGTAATGAGTACATAAGTACATTACCCAAATGGATAGTAAAATGAGATGCTAAAAAAAAAGCTGATAGCTGGACGGGTGTTAAGACGCACTGCGCATACAAATTTGTATGCAGAGACAAACAAAGACTTTAAAAAATATAATTTGGTTGTAATTTTAACTACATATTGTCCTAATCTTTAAAACATTTTACGATTGTTATATGATTGTAGTAGTCAATGCTGCTTCCTCAAAACACAACCTACAAGATAGCTTGACCTAGGGTGGTACACCCAATAAAACACCCTGCCCTAGAACCTAGGTATCTCAGAGTACAACCTACAAGATAGCTTGACCTAGGGTAGTACACCCAAAAAAACGCCCTGCCCTATAACCTAGATATCTCAGAGTACAACCTACAAGATAGCTTGACCTAGGGTAGTACACCCAAAAAAACACCCTGCCCTAGAACCTAGATATCTCAGAGTACAACCTACAAGATAGCTTGACCTAGGGTAGTACACCCAATAAAACACCCTGCCCTAAAACCTAGATATTCACTTGGATAGGAGGACGAGCAACATTTATAAGAATAATAAATAGTTTTTCCAACCCCATAAAAAATAATTGGTACGGAACTCCACACGGACTTTCTCGCTCTATTGTTTAAAAATGGACATTTTTACTCAAAACTCGTAATATATGTGAAACAAAATAATATACACTAGCAAACCCAAGAATAAATTGCACTATATTTATGTAAAACATTTTTTGAGTCCCAGTTTTAAATTATATAATTTTATTTTTAAAGAATGGATGTCCTCATTTGTATGTTTGGACCGATAAAAAAAAGATCAATATTGGGTTCACAAGGGTCAACACTTCGTACTAAAATTTCGACTTCCGGTTAAAATTTTCGACATTTTATTAGGTGTTGCACATCTTCATGTCATCGCATTGCTCTTAAATTCCTCATTTATAAATTTTGACTAATAAAAAATGTAAATATTGACTATTGAGTCTAAAATGGAGATAGATCATTGTTGTACAAACATTTCTCCTAAGAGGTTTAAGGAAAAATAACAATATTTTTGAGAGACTTATATTTAATTACTCTATAGCATTGGAGAATTATTGCGTTAAAACTTAAGTAGTATCTCTTTACAACTAAAGCTCACAAAATTGTATTAATATATTTGCCAATATCTCAGAAACTGTTGGTTTTATAAAAATATATTTCATATGAAAGTTTTTTATTTTTAATAGTACTACAATTTTGCAATGATAAGCTATTTAGTATCTAAAATTGTTGCGGAGATAGGGAAATTTCGGCTTTTGTTAAGTACCCTAAAATACATTTTCATGGGAAAATGAAATAGCCAGTTTATTTATAATCTTAATTAACGCCTATATACGAATTTTAATCAAAATCGTTAGAGCGGATTTTGAGAAAATCGATTTTTTCTCTTTTCTCCCTTTATTAAACTACTCTTAGTTTTAATTTTCTGAAAATTGAAAAATAACGCCTGGACACGGGAATCGAACCCGGGACCCGTTTCCAGGCGTCATTTTTCAATTTTCAGAGTATGATATATGGGTGGATAATTCCCCACTATAAAGCATTAATAATAGCTTCGGCTATTTGATTCTTAGTTTTAAGTTTAAACAGTCACAGACAGACGGCATTGCAAAGACCACCTTTTAGGGTTTGGGGTGGTCATGAGACATCGACATCCATCAGCATTTCAGGTTAGATTTTTTTTACCTAAGAGATTTTTCAGTTGTACAAGACATTACAAACTAGAACGATACGGAAAGATGAGGCTTTTTTTTTGAAGCACCGCGTCTTACTACCCGTTAGGATTATACGCCTATGTACAAATTACACTAATGTGTTAGGGATTAGGAAGGTTTAATTGAGAGGAAGCGTACCCACACTTGCAGTGGGGAAAATCATTTAGGGAAAAAACCTTAGTGCACCCGACCGGGATCGAGCCCCTATCTCTCAGTCTTAGGCAGTCTAGTCTTAACACGGATAAGGAAATGATGTGCTCTGTGTGATCAACAGAACCAGACTGACCCAGGTTGCTTGTTGTCGACAATGTTTGCAAACACGTCCAGATAGGCATACTTGGTATCTTGTAACACATTTAAAATGGACGACCAGAAATAATGTTTCCTCTTTTGGAAACGCTAAGGAAACACGGAAAGCTGTTTGCAAACATGTCACAAAAACCTTTTTAAAAAAATGGAACAAGAGCAACATTATTTGAATATTATGTTTGCAAACAAAGTTTACGGAAAATGTTTCCAAGTGCGTAAGGTTGTGACCTTAGTCACAGAGGTCAGGATTTTCTGTGTCGCAATAAATTGTGTTTTTTACAAAACAATATCTTTGTTTATCGAAATGGTGCACATCATGCGCTTTATATTCCGGGTTCTCTTGAAGGAGGGTTATCTTAGATAAACTTCATTTCCACAACATTCATTTGATTAGTCACTACACCATGAGGACATTCAAAGCTGACATCATACAAATCAAGGAGATATATATTTTTTTAAATAACAAAATGAAACAAGCTATCACCTTCATATTGGTGGGCACGCGTACTAAATGTCAGGCCCATCCAGCCTGGTTTGCCGGTAGCTTGGAGGTCAGGGTGTGAATAACGGTCGGGTGGTACTAAGAGTCAGGCCCATCCAGCTTGGTTTGCCGGTAACTTGGAGGTCAGGGTGTGAATAACGGTCGGATGGTACTAAATGTCAGGCCCATCCAGCCTGGTTTGCCGGTAACTTGGAGGTCAGGGTGTGAATAACGGTCGGATGGTACTAAATGTCAGGCCCATCCAGCCTGGTTTGCCAGTAACTTGGAGGTCAGGGTGTGAATAACGGTCGGATGGTACTAAGAGTAGTTTTTTCCTAAATTATTTGCCACGTCCACTGCATGCAAATACGAGTACAGACAGCTGTACTAAATTCTACGTTCATCTCTACTTCAATAGCCTAGTTAAAATAGGTATTAGTTGGACACGATAAGAACAACACCCAATTACAGTTAACAACTCAAACTGTTAAAGGGCCCGTCTTCAATAACAGTCTCCAGAAATCTCACGCTCTTTAAGAAAAGGTTTGTTATTTCAAAATAGGGTTTACGCCAAAATAGAGGTGAAAGATATCAGCATGACTCAATATAATTTTTTTTAAACTTACATTTCAGATTTTATAATTTTTAAAAAAAATCCATGAAAGGGAGAAATAAGCTCAATTTCGACGAAGTTTCACGCGAATTGTCGCAATAAAGTAAATGGTTCGAAACATACGAGTAGATTTAGCCTTCCTCAAACAAATTAAGTGACTATTTAACAGTCTAACTAAAGAAAATTAAGGTATGCTTTACCAGTTTTGAAGCTTCAGAACTACTATTCTCATCAGAAACACTGTTGTGTTTGAGGATAGCTCCATTAAAGAAGGCGGCGCCCTTAGAATGAAACCACTGCGCTAGTTGCGTATCATCTGACGTAGAGTCGGTGTCGTCACATAGAGGAAGGAAAATAAAGTAACTATGAAGGCTAGTGGACAAACTCTGATCCACATAGAAGATTTACAGATGGGATTTACCAGAGTAATGGATAGTGACAAGATCTTCGGATAATTGTACAGTCCGCGTCATAAAATACTGCAGAAGAGTGACTGTACAAACCAAACTTGGTTCAACTTCTATTGATGTTCACAATCATTATAACCGGATGTATGAATGGGTCATGAATTAAAGTTTATTGGTCATGAATATTGTGAGGGAAATGTCATTCTAGATGAAATAGTATTTTTAATACTTTTTACTCACATCAGTGGGCACATAGACTAAGGCGCCAGTCTAGTTAGGTATGGTTTGCCGAAGACGGAAAGATGAGAGTATAAATCCCGTCCGGGTAGATGAGCCCTAACCCTACCACCCATCCCCCAAACGGTTTTCCAGTCTCCCTCCACTCAAATGCGGGCACAATGAATTACTCTTATTCTTCTAAATTCCTCGTCCATATCTCAGTAGTGAACGGGATGGGGACGGGACCCAGACGGGTAGTAAGACGAGCAGCACAACAAACCAACCACAAAGGAACTAGGTGACATTTACCCAACGGGAAAACTTGCCACTTGCACCTAGCTAGCAATAGATTGAACTGCTGAAGACCGGGGTTCGATCCAGGTCATCTGTACTGAGGGTAGGTTTTCCTAAATGTATTTCCACTCTCCCTCCACGCAACTGCACATCCTCTAAATTAAACCTTCCTAATCCTAACTCATTAGTGTAATTAGTACATAGGTGTATAACCTGAAGGAAAAAGAAAGATATTCATAAAAACCGCTCGGAGATTGAAACTCGGTATTGTGAGTCAAAGTCGTGCACAATAATGTGTTGTTAATTATTTCTGAACCGACTGATTATATCAGTACACGACTTATAAACTAAATCTAGAACAGACACAACACCCAGCTCCCTATGAAAGGAAGAAACTCACGGTAAATTAGTCAGCCATGCTTGAAATCGAATCCGAAACCCTCAACTCAGTAGGAAAACACGCTACCGATTGAGCTAAGGCGTCGGACGATAATGTGTGACCCTGTTGGTGTCGGTAGGGATATTAGAGGGAAAGTTATTATATATATATATATATATATATATATATATTTTTTTTTTACCTTTTCTATCCATTTAAATGAAACAAATGTAATCGATATATCTTATAGTTCACTTTTTAGTTGAATCCATCCTCTGAACGATAACACCAGAAATATTATCAAATGAGTTGCAATAAAGTAATAACAGCGATTATAGTTCTCTTCTCACACTCACGAGATAGACCATGTTTTATTTACTCCTGTTTACCGTAAATGGCGCTCGGTGTTTAAGATTACCCATCACCTACGGTGTGCAGAAAGGAAAAGCAATGGTGGGTGTACTAGTAATGACGTCATCGATATGGCCGCCGCGCCAACATGTAGGACCACATTTAAACCATCCTAGCTCCTCAACAAAGCATCGTAGAACATTTTTCTTTTAAATGGTTTGTACTGAGATGAACATTATTTTGTTTAGTCACGGTATTTTGCGTCAGTGTAGCGGTTTTCAAGATATTTAGCCCGAAATGGAGATTTGATGATTTTTCTCTCCAGTGGTGAATACTTAAAGCCAAATAACTCTTAAACTGTTAGGTTAATGGAAAAATATGCAGAGATTAAAAAGTTTGCTGAGCCTGTGAGGATTTGAAAGATGCTATTAAACATAGGATTAAGTTGATGTATATGGCTATAGTAAGTTATTTTCTGTTGTAGGTCCATATTTCAAGTCCTCGTGATGTGCCAGGCAACTGTGTTGAAATTTGTTTTAATTTTTATTGAATGCATTTTAGGAGTTTTTATCTATTTCTTATACATATTTTATTTGTTTAAGGTTTGTTAAATAAGAATTGAGAAGAATCAGTAATAAATGTCACAAGGAAGAAAGGCGTGTATAATACATATAGAGGATGTATCCGGTAAAATTGTACAAATAAAGACAGTTCATGGCGAAGAAGCAGCAGCTACTAAACTAAGGACTCAAAAAGAGTCAAAGTACTCTGGAGTGTGTCGAAATCTGCCTTAAGATTACGATTCAATAAAAAATTGGTACTACAGTAAATGTTAAAGAAATTTTACAGCTATATCTAAACTTGACAATTTTGTAGAAAATACAAGTTTTGAATATACTCTGAGATCTTCGATTTCTTCAGAAAAAAGTGTACAAGCCAAATCATCTACTGGAGTTTTTGATAGGAAATGCCTTTTCTGCGGAAAATTGAGGATAAAAGTGAAAATAAAGGAATAACATTTATCTAACTGTGAGACCAAAAACGCTGAAAGAAACATAAAAGACATAACATTCTGCAAGATGAAGACCTTTTAATAAAAAATATCCTATATAGACTTCATTGCCAAAGAAGTCTGTTATCATAGCTCTTGCCGAAGAGAATACCACAACTTAGCTAATGCGAAACGTGTAGAAATCAACAAAGGAAACCCACAATCTGACAGTAAAAAGGAGAGTTTTAATCAAAAAAAAGCATCACAGTGCATTTCAAAGGACAAGAGATTATGTGGCAGCATATATTATTAAACCACAAAAAGCTCAGTATCTTACCGGTGTTCATGATATACACTTAACCTATCATGCCGAAGGAGTGCATGATTCCAGTTATTCAGCACAAAAACTTCATGAGAAACTTAAATCCTATTTTCATGAAAATTTGTGTTCAACCAAAGTAAATAATAAAGCCGGAATTGTTGTATATTGTAAAGAACTGTCATCCAATGAAGCGGTTTCCTTAGCAAAAGTTTGACTGGAGATAGAAAAGTCATGAATATAATCAATCATTGGGGACACTATATCTGCTACCATACAGCAGAAGAGCTATAAACTGATCTTGCAGTTTCACTTGAGAAGAAGGCTGGTATAGCTCATGAGAATATTATAAGAAATCCAGGCCTTGCAACGGGATTAGCTTGGGATAATTTTGAATCTAATTTAGAAACACTCTCAGGTAAAGTTACCTTACATGACACGTTTGGTATTTGCTTTCAGAACAAGTTATCGCCAGAAAATGTAGTACCGATAGAAGAAGTTGAGAGCAACAAAACTAAACAAAGAGAAACTTCAAGAACTTCTATGATGAGGTCTAGGTCATATCACTTGGACTTAAAAACTCTTGAGCCATGCCCCCAAAAAAAAACCTAATTTTATCAACTCTATTTGCTCCTCGGTGTTAAAACTTCCTGCGACAAATGTTTGAGAAAAAGCCCTTGTAAAAGATTTTATCTGGATGGCTTTAGTATAGTGGTAAAAAAAAGTTCCAATGTGGGCTGGATGGACCTCCAAGACTATTGCAGTTTGTTCTGCTACTCAGGAAATAGGATATATGGAAAATATAAGTGCCTCCAAACCGAAATGATGTGGTTCTGGAAACACTCAAGACATGTCAGAAAGGAGCTCATGAATGTGGAGTCTTGTGTCATTGTTCATTACGACCTCGCTGTGGCAAAACCAGCTATTTTGATTCAAAACCAGGAGAAACCACGTTTTGACAACGTTTTCATATGTTTCTGGTCCTTCCATATTGAGCTAGCTTTGTTTGGAACAATTGGATATTTCATTGAAGGTTCAGGTATCGAACAAGTCCTGGGTGAAAGTGACATATTGGCAACTGGTTCACTTACAGGTTTTTTGAAGGGAAGGCATTTTAACAGATGGAAAGGGATTCACATTCTTCTGTCACTTGCTCTAAAAAGATGCCATTTTCAGACATTTTTAAGGTAGTTTAATGATAAATGTCTCATTGTAAATGTCAAAAAGCTAGTGACAGATATGGCTAAAGATCTATCCCCAAATTTACTCAAATTAATCATGGGGGAAACAGAGGTGTTGAATTTCTATTACGAATACACGGAGTTTACAGAAAAAACACGGATTGGTCTTCATGGCAAAACGGCTTAATTCTACATAAACCTTGTGGAGATCTTTAAGTATTTCAGTAGAGCTTACAGAATGAACGATCTTAATATGTACATAGACGATATACAGAAAATGACTCCAATGTTTTTTGTCTGCAATAGACCTAACTGTGCTCACTGAATGACTGTTTATTTTCTGAACTTGCTAAATTTTGACTCTGTGTGTCCTGGGGCAAAAGAGGCCCTTTCTCAAGGTGTTATATCCATAAAACACTCCAAGACACCTTTTTCTCGAGTTCCAGCCTACTTCAAAGGCACAGAAGCTTTTGAAAAATTTAAGACATTGTATGTGAGGGATCCCAAAAATGTATAAATACCAATACCGAGAAATATTTTTAGGAACTATGTGCTTCTCTGCGAGTGTCTAAAACTATTCATGGACCAGACAAAAAACTTCACGTAATAAAATGCACCCGTTATCTGTTTGCAAGACTTCTCAATTTTGCCTCAGAACAGAAGTGTGACATGACGACTATTCTGGCCTATCCTCTTACCCCAGTTCCCCTGGTCAAATGGATGGATCGATGAATAAAACATGCAAATCAAAACTGATGCATAGGTTGGAAGAGTATCAAAAAGAAGATATAGCTGGTCTTGCTACTGTGGACATCATTCTCTTTGATGCCATGTTCATCCTTGACACAATTCCATTTCCTGAGAATTATGGGGCTCTTGCCTACGAAATTCTGGGATCAATCTGTGGAGGAGAAGCGGAAGAAATTCACTTTATATTTGACGTTCAAGGAAACCCAACAATCAAGAATACTGAACACGACTTTCGTAGTGCCAAAACATTTTCGAGTGAAATAAAAGTGTCTGGGCCTTAGCAGAAACGTCCCCCCCCCCCTTCCCCAAAAAAACCTTCGATGACTCTAAGAATTGACTCATGCCAGACATCACTAGCAAAGTTTTTGTGCAAAGAGTGGAAATGTTCGATATATTGCCACTTGCTTGGCAGTAAAACTTTGTATGTTGCGGTAGAAAAGATGAGTTACCAGTACACGTGTAGAGGCAGCAAAGAATAAGTTATCCAAAAGGGTTCAGCGGGATATAAAACATTCTAATTTGATATAATTTTGATACTAAGATTTAGGATGTCCACATGAATTATTCGAACACTTATAAAATAATAGAAATCTAAAATTTAGAATTCCGATAAATCTTGAGAAAAGTAAAAAAAACAACAAAAAAAAACGAAGATTTAATGTGGCGGATTCAAAATAGTGGATCGAATTTGGACAGAAACGTTGAAAATGGATCTTTCTTATATAAACTGTGAGCTGCTACTATATAACTTAATTTGTTTAAATTCTTTAACAACCAATTATGCTATCACTTTTTTTTTACTAGGACCAGCAGGCAAGAGTTCAAAATGTTGTGTCTAGGGACGTTATGACTTAATCTTAAAAATAAATGCAAGCTTTTAAAACATGCCCAGATTATAGGCCTATCTCTCTTTTGACTACTTTCACGTTTTGTAACACAATTTAAAACAATAAAAAGGGTTCCTAGACAAAATAGTGAAAAATGTTCCAGGACCTTTCACGGATTTTCTACATTATAATCATGGCAAAATACACATAATTACATATTTTCTTTTATTTAACAAAAAAATTAATATATAGATACCTTTTTAAATGCAAGCTTCCAACTACCCTACACCTGCACCTTTTCCACAAAGTTTATTATTTTTAATGTATTCCATGACGCAACGAGGTATTCAAATAATTAAAACATAACATAAACTCACTTGCAAATAATCATTGGTGAAATGTGGCTTTCCCCTTTCACAGTGATGAATAACAGCTGGGGGGCTGGATGCCATGTCTGTTATATCGTTATAGTTGCCTTAAATTAAAATAAAGAAAAATATAAATGGATAGCACCCATATAATTCGACAGTTGGATAATTTTGACAATCTTTACTACCTCTGAGCGATACAAAAAATACAAAAACGTGGGGCACTATACTTCAATCACAAGAATAAAACTTAGCACAAAACTATTGAGTACACTACACATCAACGAGACATAAGTAAATAAACCACCGGTGTTATGACAATTGTTTTACTTCCGTTTTCTCCTCCTACTTTACTAACCTGTTTAATAAAGGGGGGAGGGGGGGGGGACAAAGGAATTTCCAGGACAAACTAAAAAAAATACAGGAAAGGATAGGAAAAATGATAAATTCTATAACATTTCCAGGCCTGGAGGAAATATTTAAAATTTCAGGTTTTCCATGACGCGTAGGAACCCTGAAAAGGATTAATATAGAAACATAGTTTGAGATTTGGTTACTTTTCCTGGTGGTTAATTTGATCTACTAAAAATAACAAAGCCACTTTATAGATTCCCCGTGCGAAAAACTGGTACACCAGCTAATACTATATATTATTAAGAGATTTAGAAACTGATATTTTCCCAGATATTTATGTGACTTAGCGAAATACTCGAAGCAGTATTTCTTAAATAATTTAAATAAAAACTCCCAAACAAAAGATTTATAAAAAAAATAGTTTTATATAGTTAAGTGTTTTTCTTATCTAAAATTATGTACACACTAAAATTAAAATATTATTTTGTGTGTGTGAATATTGCAGGTCGGATGATAATATCAAAATAGTACAGACAAGAAGGAGAGTCAGAATTACCTCGCGGGTCACGTGATCGCAAACCTCGCTTTCAATATTATAATAAAATACTTTAAAATTACATCCCTTCAACTTGGGATATTACATTTTTCTGTTGAAAATTTACTGGAAAATTATCATTTCTACTTGTCGATGCACCTTCATTAATTTAACTCAATTAAATCTTGCACACTTTCTGAAAGACACTGCACACGACAAAGTGATGAGCTTGTCAATTCTTAAAATGTGACATAACCATTCGGCGGTTATTCCCATGTTGACCATCAAGTCACATCTGCGCGTCCGCCATTTATAGGACTGGCCTACTAGGCCAAATGGGGTGGAGGACTCGCGCAACACTCTTTGACAATAAATCAACAAGATTGATTCACTTGAAAGCAAGAGTGTTTCAAGTGGCAGGCTGGATATGAAAATAAATGAAGATTCAAAAAGAGTAAGCACTTGAGTTAAAACTGTCTATGAACTTAGATGGAGGGCACAGTATGAATACGGTAAGGACCTTCTGGGGAAGGGGGAGGGGATGGGGAGAGAATGTTAAGCGACATTAATAACATTTTACTATAGTTTTAGTGCTATATGCATTGATATCATTTTTAATAAAAGGTAGGATTGGCAGCTGAAGATCACATTACTTTACGTCTGTGAAATTGTTGTCAGTAACTTTTCTAGCTGTGGGATAGAGAGCTCTTCCTTCTGCGTTTTGGCTATATTTAAAGTGGGGGTGTAAGTAACGCGAGAAAAGGTAAGTGTTTAAACAGTTTTTATAGCGAAACTTTTTTTGGCCAAAATAAATAAAATAATGCTTCAGTTTAAACATAGAGCTTATTGTCTTCACATGGTGATATGGATAAATGAAGAGAAAAAGTTGTCATTAATTCCAGGACACCCTTGACAGATATTCAAGAACTGTTGAGGTCACCTGTGAAGAAAATTAAATTATATATTTCTACCGGAGCAATATTTGAATTATTTTGAGCAATAAAATGTTTTGATATAAAAAGTGCAAAATCACTTGCCTTTTCTCGCGTCCCCTACATCCCCCACCTTAATAAAGCGCGCAGAGCAGGATTGTCATTAGAAGAGCACTTTTAGAAGAGGTCCCGGGTTCGATTCCCGTGTCCAGGTGTCATTTTTCAATTTTTAGAATATGACTTTTAGAAGAGATAAAACAATACATTTATCAGCAGACAATATCGAAATAAGGTCGCTACATGTATCTTACAGCTAACAAAAGTGAAAGATGCAAACCCATGGCTTAGCGTATGAATATACACAAGTTTTTAGCCTACAAATAAAGTTTTACATATTGTGATACGTGTATAAATAGTACAAATATTTTTGTACATGCCTACGTTTACTATTAAGAGACATGCGGACTGAACTTGAAGCTATTCTAGTATGAGTTTGCCGTCGACGGAGGTAATAGTTCGACTCCCTGTCGGGGATACTAAAGTTAGATTTTCCTAGAGTTTCTCTGTCTCCCTTCAAACAAGTGCGGAATGCGGAAACATTCCTACCTTATTAGTGTAGATGTGGACAGCCCGGAGAGGTAAATGGAAGCGATGAAAAAAAAAACCAGTATTTATGTAAACATAGAAAAAATGTGAAAAATTATATTGTTTAGTCCTGTTCTACGGCGCAATAAACTATGTTTTTATTTCCCGTATTCTACGTCTTAATAATCATCCAAGACATGAGCGTATTAATCCTCATGGATTAGGAATCATACGATGAGGGTAGCTGAAAATAAATTCACCCGCATTAGTGTGAAAAATGAGAAACTTTTTTTGGTAAAAATGTTTAACACAAGGCGTTAGCTAACAGTTTATAGCTGGAATCGTAAAGTGACGGCCCGAGGGCTGGATCACAAAACGTAATAGTTTAATTTTAGTGTGTAGATAATTTTAAATAACAAAAAACACAGAGCAATTTCAAACTGTACTATTTTTTTATCACTTTAAATACTTGACTGTGGTAATGTCTACCTACATAATTTAATAAAGACTACTTCGAGTATTTCGGCAACCCACATAAAAATTTGGGAAAATATAAGTTTATAAATATTTAAAAAATACATTAATTAATTATTTTAAATACATTATATCAAATAGCTACTATAGTAATATGGATGGTCACGCGGATTAAACGTCAGATTCTTATGGTCTAGTTTACCAGTGTCGGGGAGGTCAGGGTTCGAATTCCAGCTGGATTTACATAGGCTGGTTTATCCTAGATGGTTTCCCCAAGTTCTCTTTAACTCAAGGTGACCTGGTGGTCTAGGGGTAAGGTGTCAGACTTCTGTGCTGGGGGTCCGGGGTTCAATCCTCGGTCCGGGCACAGATTTATCTGATTGCCAAACCCTTCCTTCACCTCTGACAAGACGTGTATCAATCACAACTTGTGAATGTGTGGAATACCAGGGCTCCACCGTGGTTCGGATCCCACGTTAAACTGTAGGTCCTCCATTTCATCTCACAATCGCCCTACCATCACACATTAACGTAAGTGCGTATAGCCCGAACGGGTAGTAAGACGCGGTGATAATAATAATAATCTTAACTCAAATAGCCTTACATTTTCCTCGTCTCTCACCTTCTAGCGTGATTAAGATGTGATTACCCGAGACGGATAGTTAGACACGTTGCAATAGCACAAATATATAATATATTTAATAAAACATGCTTCTATAAACTGTGGTCCGCAAAACGTTCCACGTTTGTGAATTTGGTCCATCGACTAATTTGAGTTTGAGACAGCTGGTTTATAATATATGGAGAAGAGATGGGGAAAGTAGTAGAAATGATGCACCACATTAATGCAGAGAGAGGTTGAGAAAAAAAGTGATAAATCACGCATGTTCGAGATTTAAGCAAGATACCTCCACATCAATAATATAAGTCTAACATCTTATATGGTAGCTGGTAGACCCAGGTATAGAGTTACTGTATCCGGATCCCGTAAAAAGATTACATTCTCATAATGACAACCGGAAGGAAGACTAGTATCAACTTTTTTAAATTAATTTGAATGCATCAATTATATAATAATAAAAAGGTAACTTTAGATTAGTATATTTTTATAAACTTTAATCAAATATTGCATAAATTAGATAAGGATCAATACAGTAAGCATGGTAGGCGAGTTTAATAAAATATCATATAAATTAAAAAGCTATCAATAAGCTTAATAATTTTATTAATATTAATAACACGTTGACAAACAAAATCATTCAAAATATTATTTTGCCTTGTTCCGGATCTCTAATCAATAAAATTTTATTTTATAAGCAGCAATAAAAAAACAAATGAAAAGTTTTCAAAATGAGTATGTTTTATAGATCGAAACGGGAAAAGTAGAGTAGCTTATTCAATTTTGACTAAGTCAAAAAAAAAAAAGTGTCTTGAAGAGCAAGGTTGGTAGCCCTTACCCCAGGTACAGACTGTACTAAAACGTCGTTTTACAAATCTAGTTAAAATAAAGTGACACTTATATCAGTCTTTCACAGCGCCCCCGCCAAGTCATTATCTGTTGTTGAGAAATATATATATA
>CABFWO010005142.1:0-13406 GCA_902155825.1 Timema genevievae
AGGAACAAAGACTCTCTAGTTTCCTGGAGTAGGAACAAAGACTCTCTAGTTTCCTGGAGTAGGAACAAGGACTCTGTAGTTTCCTGTAGTAGTAACAAGGACTCTTTAGTTTCCTGGAGTAGGAACAAAGACTCTCTAGTTTCCTGGAGTAGGAACAAAGACTCTCTAGTTTCCTGGAGTAGGAACAAGGACTCTGTAGTTTCCTGGAGTAGGAACAAGGACTCTTTAGTTTCCTGGAGTAGGAACAAAGACTCTCTAGTTTCCTGGAGTAGGAACAAAGACTCTCTAGTTTCCTGGAGTAGGAACAAGGACTCTCTAGTTTCCTGGAGTAGGAACAAGGACTCTTTAGTTTCCTGGAGTAGGAACAAAGACTCTCTAGTTTCCTGGAGTAGGAACAAGGACTCTGTAGTTTCCTGTAGTATCAACAAGGACTCTCTAGTTTCCTGTAGTAGGAACAAAGACTGTAGTTTTCAAGGCTCGGTAGTTTTGATCAAAGTGTCTGTCAACAGGTGAAGTACAAACAGGTGTGCTAAAGTCTCATCTTTTCTCAAGTGAGGAAGGGCCCATCATTAAATTACACAAGGCTTTTTATTTCCCCATAATTTACGACCCCCTCCTCCCGCTCCCCACTCAAGGAATCGTAATATTTTCCGTCACCCCTCCCAACCCTTATATCTTACGTTTTTTAAATTTTTATAAATTATTAAATTATATTATTTTAATCGTTGAGTTAATGTTTAGACATAAGGATTGGTTTTAAAGCGAGTGATATGGAATTTTTGAATACTTTTAAATGTCAGTATATTATTATTTGACGTGGTTGTGTTTGATAAGGCAACGAGATTGTTTACAGAGAGAGGTCTTGCTGTACATAATAATAACAACCGTCTTCCTGGAAAGTACAAAAGATTATGAAGGTTTTTTACGACCACCCACAAAGCCCCATCGCCACACATGGGAAGAGGAGTGTGGGGTCTAAGGCCCCATTCACACTGAAGATGCGCAACATGACACAGCATTCAATCAATTTAGTCCAGTCTTAATCAAGAGTCACCCGCCTCGGCGGCGTAGTTAGCTAACGCGCTAGTCGTGTTGAGCTCGACTGCCGAGGACGGGGAGATCGAGGTTTGAATCTCGGTCGGGTGAACTGGGAGTGGTTTTTCCTAACTGGTTTTTCACTCTCCCTCCACGCAAATGCGGGATCACTTCCTCTATATTCAACCTTCCCAATTACTAACCCATTAGCTTAATTAGTACTTAAGCGTATAACCCGAACGGGTAGTAAGTCGCGGTGCTAAATAAAAAAATAAAATAATCAAGAGTCTAGTCTCAAGCTAGATAATCCAGTCTCAATCCACATAATATCGTCTCAATCTACATGATACACATAAACCGTCTCAGTTCAAATAGTCTAGTTTAAATCTACATTATTAAATATGTATTTCATTATGAACAACTAAATTAACATATCACTTTATTCTAATAGTTTTAAAAACTTTAATTTTTGAAACGGTTTATAACTAAACATATCTACTGTTTTATTTAATATATTTAATGCGCAGCATTGTAGGCCCTGTCACTGCATTTGTTATGTTAAGGAATACAACAGTAAATATTCTATAACATAATTGAGGTACAAGAAAATAAATCACATCATTTTAATTACACGTTTACAAGATGTTTTTTTTTAGCCAATCTAGTTTTCTAAATAAGATAATACTAATTTTCATCTTCTTACTTTGTAAGCCATTGTTGGTTGGTTTTCTTAGTTTGATTGGTAAAATTATTACCGTAGGACACGCAGAGTATCGATTTATTTATCTGTTTTTTACTTTCTCGTTATCTTACAGGTTGAGAAAGTATTGTGATAAAAAAAATCCAACTCAAAATTTTGATGAATTTCTACGTTTCATGACCCCCCCGAATCACTTATAATTTCAAAATATGTGGTTATATTTATAATACAAATATTTTATTTGAAACATATTATAAAACCAATAATTTTCAACATAAACGCAAATATATATATATATTTAACTTTTAAAACCGTTAAGGTCAAGTATTGCGACCGTAAAAAAAAAATCTAACCCGAGATTCTGATGGATGTCAGCGTTTCATAACCCTCTGAACCCTAAAATTGGTTTTTGCAATGCCGTCTGTCTGTGTGTCTGTCTAACCCTAAAATTAAGAGTAGTTTAATAAAGTGTGAAAAGAGAAAAATCCATTTTCTCAAAATCGGCCCTAACGATTTTGATTAAAATTCGTATCTAAGCGTTGATTAAGATTATAAACGAGATGGCTATTTTCATTTTCCTATGAAAATGACTTTTAGGATACCTTACAGAAGCTTAAATTTCCTTATCTTTGCAACTATTTAATATACTAAATAACTTAGCACTGCAAAATTATAGTACTATTAAAAAAACTTTTATTTGAAATATATCTTTATAAAACTAATAGTTTCGGAGATATTGACAAATATATTAATACAATTTTGTGAGCTCTAGTTGTACAGGGATACTACCTAAGTTTTAACGCAATAATTCTCTATATTTTATTTATATTTTTAGCACCGTGTCTTACTATCCGTTCGGGTTATACGCTTAAGTACTAATTACGCTAATGGATTAGGAATTGGGAGGGTTGAATTTAGAGGAAGTGAACCCGCATTTGCGTGGAGGGAGAGTGGAAAACCATTTAGGAAAAACCACCCCCAGTTCACCCGACCGAGATTCGAACCTCGATCTCCCCGTCCTCAGCGGTCGAGCTCAACACGACTAGCGCGTTAGCCAACTACACCACCGAGGCGGGTAATAATTCTCTATAATTCCATAGAGTAAGTAGATAAGTAAGTCTTTCAAAAAGTTAATTTTCTTTTTCCTTTAACCTCACTTGTTTGTACAGCAATGATTTATCTCTATAATTTTAGACTCAATAGTCAATATCTACCTTTTTTATTGGTATAAATTTATAAATGAGGAATTTAATAAAAATGTGATAACCATAAAATGTACAACCCTTAATAAAATGTCAAAAATTTTAACCGAAAGTCGAAATTTTAATAGGAAGTATTGACCCTTTGGACCCAATATCGCTTTTTTTCCAAATATACTAGTGAGGACTTAAATTCTTTAAAAAAAAAATTAAAAAAATTAAATCTGGGAGTCAAAAAATGTTGAACGTAAGTATAACGCAATTTTTGCTCGGGTTTGCTAGTGTGTATTATTTCATTTCACATATAGCCTATTAAGAGTTTTGAATAAATATCTACATTTTTAAACAATGGAGTGAGAAAGTCCGTGCGGAGTTCCACACCATTTATTTAATTCATTTTTATAAAAAATCAAGATTTTAAAAATCTATTTGTATCACTTAGAGCACTATTAAAAAGTTAAATGCAGTTTCTTTTGTTCAGTTTTTAATTGCTCATGTTGTTTTAAGATATTCAGGATACACCACGTCAAGTACACTCAGCCGGGATTCAAACCCCAATCTCCCTGTGTCTGACACACCAAGCGAGTCTAACACGTTAGCCCTCGTGTCCATTAACATGGGTTTTACGTAGGAATATCTATCCTCAATTTTTAACAATTTCTTGACAACTTGCATTTTAGTTTAATTAAATTTAAAAAAATTGTTTCTTATATATACTTTTCATCCAAAATTCTAAACTACACACTAATATTCCTTCAGGTAAATTTAAAAATGCTGTTTTGAGTCATGAAAGCGGTTATCCTCCGTGGATTGCTAGACACATCTCAAATCCTATAAGAACAGGTTATGTTAAACTTTAGGGATCAACCAACATAACAAACAAGAAATAACCTCAAACCAGCCACTGACCTAGCCAACTTTTCACTAACACTGGAGTTTGGTCATCAGAGGAATAGCTCCTGCTAGAATACAGGAGATTCACAAGTTAAACTACCCTTACTCAGGAAACAAGCTTCAGTTTAAGGGGATGATGGTGGGGTCACGATTTAAAAAAAAAACATTATTATTATTATTATCATCATCAGCAGCAGCACCGAGTCTTACAATGCCGTTCGGGTTATACGCACTTACGCTAATGTGTATTGGTAGGGTGATTGTGAGATGAAATGGAGGACCTACAGTTTAACGTGGGATCCGAACCACGGTGTAGGCCTGGCATTCCTCACATTCATAAGTTGTGATTAATACACATCTTGTCAGAGGTGAAGGAAGGGTTTGGCAATCAGATAAATCTGTGCTGGGACCGAGGATTGAACCCCGGATCCCCCAACACAGAAGTTCGACACCTTACCCCTAGACCACCAGGTCACCTTTAAAACGTTAAAATAATGTAACGTTCACGTGACGTAGATAAACATGGCTCTTGTTCAATAGAGGTGAGGAAAAATTTTCAAATTATATTTGTGGCATATCAGTTTTAAAAACCATACATTTTATTTTAGCTATCCATTTTTATCTTATGAGTTTTACAGTACTCTAAATGCAAGATGTTTTATTACAGTCAACGCCCGATTATCCGTGGTAATGGAGGGGACTAGTTCCACGGATAGTCCCGCATATTTAGTAAAAACAAGAGATCGTAGCACATTCAATTAAAACTAGCACTCACCTATCGTGATTGAGTCTATGAACACATCATTATATTTCACGCACTAACATGATAAAAACACTTTAAATCAAAAAAGTTTGTATTAATTAGTCTTCTGCTTCATTGCACCTGCTTCCCTTACCCCGCTATGTATTTTCCAAAACATCAGCTTGTCAGATAGGAGCGTGTAGTTTTCCTGTTCCAGATAATTAAGCAGGCTATGGGTCCATTCTAGGGCAGCCCCCTTTCCATAAACCTTTTGCCTCAAATGTCATTATTTCTTCCCTAAAATTTACCGAGTACAACAATCGGTAACCCTGTAATCTCCATCAACGTGGCGTTAAAAAAAACACACATCCCCTTATGTTGGCGATGCCACGGATAATCGGGAGTTTACTGTATCACCGTATTTAGCCTGGCTATTTATAGCCACCTTACTTTCCACCCCAGCTACAATAATTAGTCCCGATCGGGTGTACTGAGGGTGGTTTTCCCTAAGTGGTTTCCCCTTCTCTCTCTCTCCACGCAAATGCGGGTACATTTCCTTTAAATTCATCCTTAGTCATCCCTAAACTATTAGAGTAATTAGTACATTAGTGTAGGCCTATAACCCGAACGGATAGTAAGAAGCGGTGCTAAAAAAAAAGGGCGAAATTTCAAATATATTTTATTTACCATAGTGTAGGTTCTCTATTCGTGCGTAAGCGGTCATCTGAGTCATACCCACGGTGTGAGTCGACTACAGCCGTCTATTTTTGTACCTGTTACGTCACGAATCATAAGCCTGAGACTTGTTTAATCCAAGAACAGCATATATCACATTTTTAAAGGTGTAACCGATTGTTTTGAAATTGATTCCTTGGTACGTCTAGCGTTATTTGATGGGCCAAACGTCAATCTAATCTAGTCTGGTAATCCGGTGACAAGGAGGTCACGGTTCGATGTCCGGCTGGTTGTAATGAGAGGGGTTTTCTCCTAAATCTTCCTGCCTGCTCTCTATTTAACAGGTGTAATTAAATGTTGACAGACCGGACTGGTTGTAAGACGCGGTGCAGGATAAATGTATCAGAATGATGTGTATACAGACATTTCAGTAATATCTAGAGTTCATAAGAAGTTGGATCGACATTCACTTACCAAAGACCAGCGTAGTGGAGGACTTGGCTTGCCAAAGACCACCGTAGTGGAGGACTTGACTTGCCAAAGACCACCGTAATGGAGGACTTGTATTACCAAAGACCAGCGTAGTGGAGGACTTGACTTGCCAAAGACCAGCGTAGTGGAGGACTTGTCTTACCAAAGACCAGCGTAGTGGAGGACTTGGCTTACCAAAGACCAGCGTAGTGGAGGACTTGTCTTACCAAAGACCAGCGTAGTGGAGGATTTGGCTTGCCAAAGACCAGCGTAGTGGAGGACTTGGCTTGCCAAAGACCAGCGTAGTGGAGGACTTGGCTTACCAAAGACCAGCGTAGTGGAGGACCAATAAAGGATTAAATAATAGTTTCCATACGTATCATATTTTCCCTAAGATAACTTTAAACACAATTCCACCAGCTCTTCACTAAAATACTATCGTTATTATTACATTCAAACAATCTAAAATCTAGATAATTATGGTAATGTTAATTACTGTAGCTACCAATTTAATTTTTCTATGTTTTCACCCAGAGTTTCTTACTACCCATCTGAGATAAAGGGGTATGGAAGCGTAAGGCAGATTTGAGAGGAAAGTTACCCTCATTTTCTTAGAGGAAAAGAATGTAAAATCATATAGGGAAAAAACTTCCTCAAACAGCCGGAAGGGATTCCAAACTCAGCCTTACCGTACAGGAAAAATCAGATCAGATGAAACCACCGCCTTAGCCTGCGTGTCCACTGATGCAAACATAATACAAACACTCCGTGGGAAAGCAACACACATATTAGTGGATAAGTGATACGACAGAGCGGAAAGGACTTTATCAATGTGGTTTACTTCAATACTTATCTGACAGGAGTAGACACATTGCCGTTGATTAGCTTTTACTCCACAGTCTAGAGAGAATAAAAGTGAGCTTTTTTAAAAATCAATAACGAATATCTTTCCACCAGGATCGCTAGTTTTAACAATAAGAAGTCTCCAGTCTAAAGAATAAAAATTAGTTTTGTTTAATTAATAACGAATATGTCTCCTCCAGAATCTCCAGAATCCGACGTTTCATTGACGATCACAATCCTATTTTTCTCAGGGACTCCGTAACTAGGGGGGGGGGGGTTTACCCCGCTGTTTTTATTTTAGGATATACCCACATCAGTGGCCAAATGGTCTAGGACATCACTCTCGTGTTAGACTGGCCTACCAATGATGGGGAGATTGGGGTTCGAATCATGAATAGGTCTGCTGAGGATGGTTTTTTTCCCAAAATGTTTACCACTCTCCTTCCACGAAAATGCTGGTAGATTACCTGTAAAATGCCTTCTTCTTCATCCTTACTCCAATAGAGTAATGATTATATATGTATGTAACCTGAACAGGTAGTAAGACGCGGTGATAAAATATATATATATATTTTGGGAAGCTGCGATCATCTCAAGGCCAAACGTCAATACAAAAATTATTGTGGTTCAATGATTTCAAACCATTTACAGTTCACGAGCTATAACGGGTTTAACTTGCTCTATTATGCTTCTAACGTACCAGTGTTAGGGTAAAGTAGTTAATGTATGGGGCTGAAATATAGTCTAGCCAAACATGCAAGAATACTCAACTTGCGACTGAAACAGAAAATAGCAAGTGTGATGGAAGAAGATCAGT
Organism: Timema genevievae; assembly: GCA_902155825.1. Lineage (NCBI taxonomy): Eukaryota > Metazoa > Arthropoda > Insecta > Phasmatodea > Timematidae > Timema > Timema genevievae. Next base: position 7,377 of record CABFWO010005142.1, read on the forward strand.
TTGGATTCAGAAAAGGAACCAGAGATGCCATCGAGATGATGAGAATAATTTCAGAGATAGTGTTTGACGTCAAGGAAGAGGTATACCTTGGTTTCCTCTACTGGCAAAAGGCGTTAGGTAGAGTTAAATGGAAGAAACCGATGGAAGTACTCAAGAATTGGAGGGACAGAAGGCTGATTGCAAACCTGTACCTAGGACAGACAGTGAATGTGAGGCTGAATAATGGAGAGACCAATAGAGTAGAGATATGAAGAGGAGTGAGGCAGGGCTGATGTTTGTCACCAAGTCTGTTCAACTTGTATGGAGAGTGGAGGGTCAGGGAAGCCCTAGAGGGACGTGGCAATTTCAGGATAGGAGAACACATCAACACAATAAAATACGCAGATGATCTAGCATTGCTGGCCAGAAATAAAGAAGAGTTACAGGAAATGATGGACCAGCTGGTGGAGATAGGGAGAAGATACGGCATGAAGCTCAAAATTGAGAATTCAAAAGTGATGGCGATTTCAAAAAATGAACAGCCACTGAAAATAAAAATTGTGAATCAGGAGTTGGAAAGCATCGAGCAATTCGAGTACCTGAGAAATGTGCTGACAAAGGATGCCTACTGCTCTAAAGAAATTAGGTTGAGGATCGCCATAGCCAAGGAAGCTTTCAACAAGAAGAGGTTACTTCTGACCAGTAAGGTGAGTTTGGAACTGAGGAAGAAACTGATGAATTGCTACATTTGAAGCAGAAACTTGGACTCTTAGGAAGATGGAAAATAAATATTTGGAGAGATTTGAAATGTGGTGCTGGAGAAGACTTGAGAAGATCAGGTGGACAGACAGGGTGACAAATGAACAAGTCATAAGAAGAGTGGGTGAGAAGAGAACATTTTGGAAGTGATGCTTTGGAGCAAAGCAAACTGGATCAGACACATCCTTAGGAGTAATTGTGTCTTCTACATGACGTCATAGAAGGCAAGGATGAGGGTAAGAGGAGCTTAGAAAGAAGGCTTCAAAGATTGCATGACTTGAAGGAAAGAAGGAAATTCTGGGAGCTGAAGGAGAAGGAGGCAGAGGACAGGACTTATTGGTGGTTTAAGTTCACTGACAAGAGGAATGGACCTGTTATAAGACAGAACACATCATAACAATAATAATAACAATAATAATAAACATGCATATATGGAGTGTACAAAAATTAAATATTTATATTATGTTAAATAAAAGTAGCTTTTAATTTGCAACTAATTTAAATAGTTATAAATCTCTGCATTTTTAATTATATACAAGTAATTTTCTTTTAACACCCCGGTAATGTTATTTTATATCAATTTATAGTACACAATATCGTTATTTCGAATCAATGTGGTTTTTAGCCTAGATATACTCGTTAATTCTATTAATGTGAGCAAATTTATCATTGAAAATATAGATTTGAAGTGTCTATTTCATGAGATTAATGTTTTGAGCGTACCAATTGTAGATACAACATGGACTAGCAGACTATATATATAATGTTTTATAAGGTTGTCAAATACATTAGTGAGCTATAAGAGCTATCAGGTTGTCACCTCACTGTCAAAATCAACCCACCATTATTAGATCTTGATTTGTTAGGTAGAAGATCTAGTACCCGTCCTAAAGGTAAGCCTTTATGACATCCACGCTCCTTTTCTTATCAGTAAGCACCTGATCAGCAGCAGCCTAAAGGACCGGCTACACGGTCCGCACCGCACCGCACCGTACCGCACCGGACGTATCGTCGAGAGAGCATTACTCCGCACTTTTGTGGTGCGGTGCGGACCGTGTAGCCATCTACCACCGGAAATAAAATGTTCGGGAGCTTCCGAACTTTGTTTTCATACTAACCCTTAAGCACTGTAGCGATGGGCGAAACAGTGATTTTACGATATCGGTGATCACAGTGACCTTGATGTTAAAAGAGCAGTGATTTATACCAGTGATTATTCACAGTGATTGGCAGTCACTGTGTCACCACTTGTAAAACTAGTCATTTCTTTCACAGCCGTGTCACGTGTGAAGCTGTAGTCATTGTTTACAACATTACGTACAAGATAAACAATATTATATACAACAACTTATTGAACAACAAACATTCTTCTTAATTATTGGCTAACTTAAAACTTTGTTCTTCGTAATTAATAGCTAACTTAATTTTATGAAAATAGGGGAAAACCTATGCAAGTAAAAATAAAAATACAAACTTATTTTGTAATACAGGATGCGGCAGAAATATATGTCGGTTTTGCAAGTGTAATAACTTTTGTATTTTCGAATAAAAAATTGTTTATATTTTGTCATTAAATTCATCATATTTTGCCATTGTTAGAACTCATTCTATAAAGAATATAAAAATGGTTTTATTTTTTTAGTCACAATGTTCTTTTGCTTGGTTTATTAAAGTGAATTAGTTAAAAATCCTACGCGATTTTATTGTAAATAAACTCACTTTAGGTGCAGTGCGGATTGTGTAGCCATATCTTTACTCCCTTCTTATCTCCAAACCATCACATACGTGTAAATATAATTATGCTGACATAAGGCTTTGGGAACAGCTAAATTAAACAATCCTGTATTTTGGGACGGGGGCAATAAATACAGTGTCAATGGTTTGTTTGTTTTAAACAACTATGTTTAGCAGTTAGTGAGAGGAAAGTTGCGTTCAGTCTCGAACAGGTTTGGTTAATATTTGAAAGGACCAGTGGCGCACACAGACATTTTCTTTGGGAAGGACATACAATATATTAAAGATGCTAAAATAGGGATGAACATTTTCCGGGAAATTTTGAATAGGAAAATCTTCTACAGTGGCGGCTTACGGTGGAGGGTTTAAATTGAAGAGGTGGCAACTAGACCCTCTAATTCTTCAAAACATAATGTTTTAAGAGACGAGGGGGTTTAAAGAAGGGGGGAGGGGGACTTGTGGGTGGGGAGGGGTGTATAGGAAGCACAGAGGATTGGGGGAGGGGGGGAGACAAATGTCGGGGCAAATTAAAAATTATTTTAATTAACTTATTGATGATACAAAATTGAAATATGATTTATGAACATAAAGGGTCTATAAAGGCTCGCATTCATTTGTTTCTTTACTAATTTTTTAGCACCACGTCTTACTACCCGTTCGGGTTATACGTCTATGTACTAGTTACTCTAATGTGTTACGGATAAGGAAGGAAGAATTTAGAGGAATTGCACCAGTGAGAGTGGAAAACTATTTAGGAAAAACCACCTTCAGTGCACCCGACCGGGACTGAACATCGATCTCCCTGTCATAGGCAGTCTAGTCTATTGCGAGAGTAGCGCGTTAGACCATGCGACCACCGAAGGTCGTTTGATGATGTTTCTGGTGTTAACGCCCTTAAGAGAAATTCATCTTAAGTATAAACGTTGACATTTGGGATATCTATAATCTTACAAACCATACGTTAAGTTGTTGTCACTTTTTGGTAGTCACAACTTTCGAAACAGACAATTTGTTTTTTAATTTTGTTTTCTTTTAAACGTTTTTACATTATTGAAACACTAACTTATAAAAATATCCGTTCTGAAGTTTCTTTTTTTGTGGAAGTGGCGTCTGTGTTTAAAATATAAACAGAAGATTCTAAAAGGCTGCGTTCTCTTCACAAATTAAGATAGCAAACCAGACCTAAACGAAGGCTGTTAATGACGTCATACAAACGGTGATCGGTTGTGTTTAAGCCCATTTGTTTATAAAATAAAAACCATTCGGAGCCATTTTGAGAGCATGAGCCCACTTTGTAGATACATTTAGTAAACATTCTTTCACGTGCCAATGTGATTGTTGAGCAACAATATACAAAGTGACACTAACACTAGTGTAGACTACGATCTAATAGTGTATTAGAATATGAACAAAGTGACAATAACACTAGTGTAGACTACGATCTAATAGTGTATTAGAATATGAACAAAGTGACAATAACACTAGTGTAGACTATGATCTAATAGTGTATTAGAATATGAACAAAGTGACAATAACACTAGTGTAGACTATGATCTGGCAATAATTATTTTTACATTCTTATTCATCCGCATTGGTGGGCACGTTGGCTAAGGGGTCACCTCGTATGTTGCTGGTGCCAGGGAGATTGGTGTAATGAGAGTATTTTTCCATAAATGGTTTTGAAATGTTTTCCTCGCAAATGTCGGTACAATTAATCAAAAGTTCAACCTTCCTGATATATACCCTATTAGTGTAGATACGGATGTGTAGCAGGGACAAGGTAGACAAACAGTAAATAAACGTGCATTTTGTTTAATCTGAAATGCAGCAGTCTATCCTTGACTGATTACACCATGGCTTTATCTTATAACTACACCATAGTTGAAACGTTCAAGGTTAGCTTACTACCTTGCAGGGTCAGGGAAGGGTATATACAATAAAAGTACATTCACCGCCCGAGCTTACTTGGATGACAGCTCAGAGAGTTACTAGAAATAGTCCCTAATGTATCCCTACGCCAACAGCTGACATTTGTCACGTTCGATAGTTGAAATGAAAACATATGGTAATGTATGAATGTGATAGTTAACCACAGAAATGTAGGCCAAATATTATTTATATTCATTTGAGGTCGGGCAAAACGCTTATTTATTGTTTCGATACATTGATTTATTGTTTTGAACTTTCACAAAAGGTCTAACAAATATAGCTTCAAAATGGCGACCAACGAATTTAAACCATGTGATTGATCATGACGTAGACAGGTTCTTTAAAATGGTGCACCCACGCAGTGGATATAAATATTTTATTTAGTTAAATATTTCGAAATACGATAAAATAATCATAAAATAGTATTTTCACTTGTCCAAGTAAATACGATGCCTTTATTAAAAGGTATTAATGTATGCACTATATTACACATTATCGATAACATTCCAAAACGAAGAATAAGTACTTTTAATTATGTTTGAAGATATTGTTTCGGACTGGATAAAAATAAATTATTAAAAGTAATTAAATAGTGTAAGAAAACCTACGTTACCTTAAATGTAAAATAAAATATGTGATTAAAAAAACTTATCATTTATAACAAAACAGTGATATTTTACAAGTGTAGGCAACCCAAAACCTAAACATATGATTTTTGTATTGTCACTCAGGTAAAAAGATTTGGTTAACAGACTCTATGAAGCCCACATACCACTCACTGTCTTCTCTTTGATATAATCTTAGCACTATCTGTTAGCTTGAAAAACTGGAACAAAGTTCTATTTAGAACCATCTGGAACAAACCATTAACAAGATTATTTTATCACGGTGGATGGAGGGAGAGGGTTGAGAAATTTACCTTCTCACTTGTAAGCAAAGCGGCACAAGTATATTTCGTGGCACGCCTCCCCCACACAACGCCGTAGCCAAGGTTTTTTTTGGGGGGGGGGGGTTCAAACCCCCCAAAGTTTTATGAATAAAATATATATGACTTTATTTATGGTTCAAAGAATATCAAAATTAAGATACAAGTAAAAATAAGGAGGCTGTGTTACCATAAAAAAACCAATCCAGATAGCTTCTAGAGGTGTTTAATATCTAGAAATTTTCCTAGCCTTTGACAGTTAGGGGGTTATGTTGTCATAAAAACCACTTCAGATAACTTCTAGAGGTGTTTAATATCTAGAAATTTTCCTAGCCTTTGACAGTTAGGGGGTTATGTTGTCATAAAAACCACTTCAGATAGCTTCTAAAGGTGTTTAATATTTAGAATATTTCTTAGCCTACGGCAGTTAGGGGGTTATGTTGCCATAAAAAACACTTAAGTGAGATTCTAGAGGTGTTTAATATTTAGAATCTTTCTTAGCCTACGGCAATTAGGGGGTTATGTTGCCATAAAAACACTTAAGTGAGATTCTAGAGGTGTTTAATATTTAGAAGTTTTCCTAGCCTTTGACAGTTAGGGGGTTATGTAAAAAACACTTTAGATAGCTTCTAGAACTGTTTATCATTTAGAATTTTTTCTAGCGTCCGGAAATTGGGGGATGTGCCAACACCCCCCCCCCCCCC
>CABFWO010005142.1:14165-27061 GCA_902155825.1 Timema genevievae
CGTCGGTAGCTCCGCCGTTGGACACCAACCCCCCCCCCCCCTACCCAATACTCCCAGTATTCTCTACTTGAAAGTGAATGAGGTTGCTTGTGTTATCACAATGTCCGTTGTTGAATCTTTTGACAATAACTTTGGGCAAGGAATTGCAGTGGGGAAAACTTCAAGTAATTTTGCACTTATACTATGGAATGAACTAATATGATTGTATATTAATTTATATTTTATGGATAGTCTACAATAAAAAATAATATTAAATTTTTTATCTCACCTCAGTGTCAAAGTCAATCTTTCATGTTGTGGAATGGTTTGTCTCACGATGTCTTTTTTCTATCTCCAAATTTCATTGCTAATTCCGAGTAGACCTGTATGAAGGGGGTCTTAGACAACGATAGCTTTCATTTGTTCACCCATTTTGTGGGTTGGGTAATGTTTAATTTTAAATATTAGATTTATTTTAATTTATTTATTGGCAAAATTGTTTTGGGATTCGTCTTGGTTGGCTTGGCATATATGCCGGGATCACGATCACTTAACGTTAATGTAAAATTCACTTAAGTGTTTACGTAACGTAACGGATGTCATCGCGTTTTTAAATCGAAGCCATCACGATGCAATTAACTTACTTTCACCCAAAGAGTTGTCCACGAGAGAACTGTCACGTTATGTGAATGCAAGTGAAGGGTACCACGTGATCTAATCAAGCCAATCATTTTGCTAGCTACGTCAACAGGGCTAGTCAGTACTTCATTCGTTTGTTTATGGAATGCAGACGACTTCTTCTGTAGAGTTTGACCGCGTCTTGTGAACTATAAAACGTGGTAGCCTATTGTTAAACCTTATTCTGTATTTCCGTTAAAACTTCTATTGCAAGTATTTGCATACCTAAATGCTTGGGATCAATTTTAGGGAACAATGTTGTTTCCAACAATGCAAATCCATTGCTTGTGCTTTGCTCGAGTTGTTACGTTATGTTATGCGAATCTTGATCATACACTAGTTTCTTTACGTTAAGTTAACGTTACCGGAACGTTAAGGTGGGATAGGAGTGGAAGCGAGAAAAGGCCAGTGTTTTTGCAGTGTTTATGGCAAAACATTTTTTTGTTAAAATAAAAAAAATCTTACGGTACAAACAGAATTTAATTTTCTTCACATGATGATATCAACAGTTCCTGTCATGAGCATAGCGGCATTAGGTAAGAAACTTTTAAAATGAAGAGAAAAAGTTGTCATTAAATTCCAGGACATCCTTGACAGATATTCAAGAAATTATGAGGTCACCATATGAAGAAAATTAAATTCTATGTTTGTACCGTAGCAATATTTGATCTTGGCAAAAAAAAAAAGTGTTTTTGCTATAAAAACTGCAAAAAAAACTGGCTCTTCCTCGCATCCCCTTTCATCCCTCCTTGAGTTGATAGTGATCCCAGCGTAAGGACAAATTATAAAATGAGTTGGCAGCAGAACGTTGAACGTCCCTCAAAAAATTACTTTTCATATTTTATCAGACAATATTTAAGACAATAAAGGTTTACCATTTTAAAGGATTTAAGATTTGATTACTTTTCCGTTTGGTTATCTTTTTATATATAAAAAAAGAGCAGCGTATGGCTCCGAATGGATAGTAAGACGCGATGCTAAGAAAAAGAAGAGAAAAAAAAGAGCAATCAAAGTAATGCGCTGCACATACAAAATAATTCCGACCCTACAGTTCTGGTTGATCGGTATGTATTAAATAAGAAATAATAATTCAATAGCTTTGTTGATACTTTATACAAGAGCACCAGGATATTACTTTTAGGCTAATATCCCAAAATGCTATTGGTAAAATTATATTATATTGTATTATGTTATATCGTGCAGTTGGTAATGCTGCATTGTCCAGCGGCAAACGGCCTTGTAGAAAAAAAAAAAACTTTTGTGAAAATTTACAATAATTTATAATAGTTTTACTGTTAAGAAGTAAAACTCTTTGTATGGTTTTAAGAAATAATGCAATTTAATAATATCGTAAACAGAATTAAACATAAATAATTGTTTATTTAAAACATCTAAAGGAACCATCGATCAATATAATCGACACCAGTTTTTACATAGTCATTGTAACTGTCGTATGGCAGCAGCACTAAATGAAAAGTAGGTTTAAAGCGCTATCGTTTGCAGGCATTGGACACCATCTGTAGGCGAAAAATGGAACTTAAAATTGACCCAATCTACTTGTTCGTGAATATCTGGGCTACGATGAGGGAAGCCATCTTATGATCTTGCAGAATAGTACCCTTTAAACTATCAATTTGTTTTTATTTAAGTGTTTGTTGATCTGTGAAATATAGTTTTGTGTGGTTCGCGTTAAACTTGTGAGGAAGATGTCGGTGATACCTGAGTGGTTGTGTTAATGAGGTAGGTGGTGTAGGGACGTAATATAATAGCTGATCTCCGCCTCCTACCTTGCGAAAAAAATAAATCAGAACCTTTCTGGTTCTGGTTGATCGGTGCAAAAAGGGAGTTGTTCTAAGCCATCGGGAGCCCTGGAAGGTTTAAAAGTTAAAACCATGGGCAATGCCGCTACGGCCAATAAGAAGGGTGATCCCGTCGAAAGTGTCAAAGAATTCTTAGACCAAGCAAAAGAAGACTTCGAAGAGAAATGGAAAAAAAATCCGACAAACACTGCAGGTTTGGATGATTTCGAGCGTATAAAGACTCTAGGGACAGGTTCCTTCGGTAGGGTTATGATAGTTCAACACAAGCCAACAAAAGAGTATTACGCTATGAAAATTCTAGATAAACAAAAGGTTGTCAAATTAAAGCAAGTTGAGCACACTTTGAACGAAAAGAGAATTCTTCAAGCCATCAGTTTTCCTTTCTTGGTTAGTTTAAAATATCATTTCAAAGACAATTCTAACCTTTACATGGTTTTGGAGTACGTGCCAGGTGGTGAGATGTTTTCACACCTTCGTAAAGTAGGTCGGTTCAGTGAGCCACATTCTCGGTTTTATGCCGCACAAATTGTGCTTGCATTTGAATACCTTCACTACCTTGATCTGATCTATCGTGACCTCAAGCCTGAGAATCTTCTTATCGACTCGCAAGGTTATCTCAAGGTCACAGACTTTGGGTTCGCCAAGCGAGTTAAGGGTCGAACCTGGACATTGTGTGGAACACCGGAGTATCTGGCGCCGGAAATTATTCTCAGCAAAGGTTACAACAAGGCGGTGGACTGGTGGGCTCTCGGGGTCCTCGTCTATGAAATGGCGGCGGGCTACCCACCTTTTTTCGCAGATCAACCTATCCAAATTTACGAGAAAATAGTTTCCGGTAAAGTTCGGTTTCCGTCTCATTTCGGTTCTGATCTCAAAGATCTTTTGAGAAACCTCCTTCAGGTCGACCTGACCAAACGATACGGAAATCTTAAAAATGGAGTCAACGATATTAAAGGCCACAAGTGGTTTGCGTCAACAGATTGGATCGCCGTTTTCCAAAAAAAAATTGAAGCCCCCTTTATTCCGAGGTGCAAGGGGCCTGGCGACACCAGTAACTTTGACGACTACGAGGAAGAAGCGCTGCGAATCTCGTCCACCGAAAAGTGTGCTAAAGAATTTGCAGAATTTTGAACTGTTTTATTTTCCCCATTACCAGTCATCTGCTTGTCATGAATCCTGCAATCAATGTCTGATGAGTTTGTACACAGTATCGGAATGAGTCTATCAACACTCCCATATGTCCTAGGTATTTTCACATACACTTTTTTTTTGAGTCGTTAAAAATAGTAAATATAGGCTACACAAGATAAATATGTATGGTTGTGTGAAAAATCAATTCTTCTAAAATTTATTTTATTAGTAAGTTATTAAAAATGTGTGTAAAGATTGGTAAATTGCCATGTGTACAGAACGGTAGTATTTAATGTTAGTTTTTGTTATCAGAAATCAATTTGGTGTTTGACCCATCCACACCTTTGGTACCTAGGTCTTAACTATCATTTTGGTGGGGACACGGTCCAAGTGAAGTTGGGCCTTATGTAACTCGTCTATCAAAATTGTGAGTGATTCTAGTTTAAACAGACCACCCTTAAAGATGAATGGACGAAGACTAAAATGTCTTTTAATGAAAAGGTGAGCATTTAAAATAAATTAAAAATATGCTTTTCTCTTTTATGGTTGCGAGATTTAAATGCCAGATATTCTGGCCCAAATGTTTTGCATGAAATAAAGCTTACCATGTAAAAAATACCTTAATGAAATCAAGAATCCCATGCACAAAACAATTGTTAAATTGTTTACATCCGGCTAGCTAGGTATAAGCAGGTCCACTAGCCCACTCCTACTTTCTAATTAATCAAATAATTTTGGAAATTGCAAAGCTTCAATTTCCTAAAGAGCATTCAGCCTGCTTCAGTGCCATTTAAATGTAATATACCTTAGCCACATAGATTCCATCAAGTTTTTATCAAATATTGTGTCTGTACAGTCCTTGTTTATAGGTTTATGTAAGTTAACTAAATATTTATTTTGCTCCATTACTATCTAGTATTGCTAATGTAAATGTTCAAAAAAAGTAGAATAATAAATCAGTATCCGAAGGAAACTTTTGGGTATGTACAATATTTTTAATAGATACATTTTAAATACTGAATAATTATTATAGATGCACAATCAATTTGCAAGGTGTCTAATTATTATTTTATTACGACGCAGTAACTTAATTTGAAAGTGTCATGCTCTTAAGATCGAGTCGATCCTGTTGGGAGCCAACAATTCGTCCCGACTTCTCAAGTAGGCAGACTATAAATGTCTCTTCATTAAGTTCAAGTTCAGTAGCAATTAAGTTGGAAAAAAAAATCCCTTTTTTAAAAGTAGGCCTAGCCATACAGAAACAAGCTACAGTAATTTTTTTTTGTGTGTGTTTTTGTTTGTTTAATTATCATGGAACTTTACAATGAAAAGTTGACTTCAGCTCACCCCAAGACCCGATGATTGGGGGTTTCAAACCCAGCCGGGGTTGACGAGGAAAATTTGTAGCGCAACTTCCTTCGGAGGGAAAGTGAAGCAGTCGGTCCCATGTCGATTGTGGCATTTAAAAGAAATTGGTAGGCTCTTTCGCTCTCGCTCATAGAAATTCTCGTGTACTGATAATAATCAATCAATTCAGAAAGTGCGCGTTAAATACCTAAAAATAATAAAAATACAAAAAAAAAAAAATTAAGTTATCCATTTGTTGGGAAGAATAGGCCTAGCTTCTCTGATTGGCTAAACATCTGTAGTTTATTATAATCTATAAGGCTGGGGGCGAACTCATGTTGTTTGTCCCAATGCGTGTCTGACCTGACTGCTAGTGGTGAGATCGTGTGTCTGGGTGTTTCGAGGAGGTTCTCCGTACGCAATCCATCACCAATCTTCCCACAGTATGACAAGTGTATTTGATCAAATCACTATTCGTTAAATAAACCTTCATTATGCTTGAACCATAAAAAATGTGATAGCTCTCTGTAACAAATTCTTAAGGGCCCCAGCCTTTGTAAGAGTAGATTAAAAATACTCAATTTGAATCCCTGCTAGATTTACTGGAGGCGTGTTTTCCACTCTTTTTACTGTGGTTTTCCCATTGTCTTTCCAAAAGAATACTGGTGCATTTCCTTAATACTCAATTCCTCATCGTAATTCTTAAAACAACTCAAGCAAAAGGTAGCCCTCATGGGCAGTAAAAGTTGTGCATTCAAAATTTCTTTTGTAAAGTGTTTTGGTAACTAACTATTGATTGGATTGGATTTTAAAGAACTGTCAGATCAAAAATAAAATAAGTTTTATGTTATTACCTAACCAGTTAAATTATTGTTTTGATTGTGTGGAGCAATTCTATAAAAGTTCAGAAACTCACTCGGTGTATTTTGAGCCAAGATGCTCAGTAACATCTTACTATAAACAGCTGGTTAATATTAGATTTGGTTTTTGAGAGAAGATAACTTTTTAAGTATTGTTCTAGTTACTGTGTTTCTATAAATCAAAATATTTGGTGAGTTATTGAAATTCAAGTGGCTATATGTACCAGTTGGTGTTGGATTTATGGGCTGGTGTATTAGAGAACACATACCGGTACATAATTAATTATGCCGATCTTTTATGGGGTAGGAAAGAAACTACATTTAGCTAAAAAAAACCCAATAATTCCATACTTAATCCATCCATCCTCACTAATCTTCTCCACACTTCTCTACCTTTTACTTCCTTCGGTTCAAAAACATACAAACACCGAATCATACGTGCTTTATTATTCTTAAAACACTTAATGTCTCTTTTTTTACACATTTGTATAAAACATTTTAACCACATCTTACATGGACTAACCCATCCTTTTGATCCACACACTCTACCTTCATATACTTGCTTCGTCATTCGAAAATATACTTTTTATGAAAAATGACATGACTTAACATATAAATATATTAAAATTGTTTTGGTAACTTTTGTAACCTCATTAGAGACTTTGAATGTCTAACAAAGCTTTTTAGCAATACACATTTGATCACACTGATGGGGTAAGGACGAGGAAGGTAAGCTTAAAGTAAATGTGAATTTAATGTACCCGCATTTTCATGGTGGGGATAGTGGGAAACCATTTAGGAAGAATCACTCAGTTCAGCTACCCAGCATTCCAACCCCAACAATTCTCATCTTTAGCAAACCAGATTAGATGAGCTGGATGTTTAGTTTATGTACACACTGATGTTGCTAAAATTATAATTAATTATTATCACAAACCAATACTGCCACTGATTGGTTGATTACAATTTTACCTTATGGATAACATTTTTTTTTTTCAATCTTGGAATTCTCGCTTGAATTATTATTGGAGGTATATATATATATTTCAACATCATATTTGAAAAAAAAAACAACAATTAATATACTGTATATAATAGCACATTTAATTATATTTAATTAGTGTACCACATCCATAGCTTTTAAGTTAATAATTCACCCTGATAAAACTAACATTGAGTGGCAATCAACTTTAAAACTGGATTTAAAATGACACTTATAACTTGCTTAGAACATTAATCACTAAGAATATCTACTGTCTAGTGTTCATGTCAACATCCTCTATCTGCAATGATAATAATATCCCGATACTTACTTTATAAATTGATTGTGCAATCTTTTAACAAGGAAGAATGTGAATGAAACTTTTGGAGTATCAAAATCTTATAAAAGGTTTGTTCTTAAACAGTTTTTCTTGCAGTATTGTTTTCATGTAATCATGAACTAAAGAGAAAATTACCCAGGGCTTGTTAACCTGTGTTGTGATCTGATTTACAATAGTCTTAGACAGTTCCTGTTTATAGTCTTGTCAACTTGTGTTAGTGCAGTAGTTCCCAGGATTTTCAACAGTATGTGTTCATTTGAAAACTGGGATTACAGCTATAGTTATCATTGTCGGTACATCAAAACCTTGCCTTTATTGAAAGAAATGTCAAGCCACAGGTAAAATATTTACCTTTCTACAGGCCCTTTGACAATTTAATGAAATCACTTTCTCATATAGCACCCGTAAATAATGTCAAAGTGTTCCAAACATGATATTTTGGTAGGCTGTAAGCCAAGAGGGTTGTAAATATTTTCTCAGGATAGTAATTGCATGCTCTAAGCCTTCAAATTGTATTTGGTTTAACAGGGTGTTTACTAGGTCACGAAAGTCACGAAAAGTTACTAATTGCAAAAAAGGTCATGAAAGTCCCTGAAAAGTCACAAATGTTCAATATTTTGGCCATAAAGTCGCGAAAATATTTTTGTTTGAATTTTCCGCGCGTTGAATGTCAAGCCATGATGCCATGCGCTAGCCGCAAGTTTCCTGGTTGTTTTTACCGGTATACCAAGGAGAAGGTTAAAGTTCACCATCTAGTTAAAGTCTAATGTTGAGTGAGTGCATTATGCTTATATATGCATTATATAATGTTTGGACGATTACTGAAGAAATTTTATGGCCAAAAAAGGGCACCAAAAGTCACTAATTTTTGTTTCTCCAACTCGGTGGACATCCTGTTTAACATCTAGTTTTTATTACTTAATAATAAAAAAAAACATGTTTGCTAATGAATTTCTACAGTATTTTAATTAGTATTTGTTAAGTACTTTGCATAAATATTATTAAGGTAATTAAAAATGAAGGTTTTGATAACAGAAAAATTCCACACTAGTGCATTCATTCATTCATTCATTCATTCATTCATTCATTCATGTTTGAGAACTTTATGGAAAGTTATGGTTGTCCAAACTAATACACAAACAAATTTGATCCATACAATATTTATTTAAGCTATTCTATGGAGACAAAGGTGATATTTATTTCCCATAAACTGATTTAAAAAAGAAAGTTACATGATCTTACTAGTGATTTATCAAAACATATATTTCACTTTATCTTTCTTTGTTCATTATCATGGATGAATCTCGAAAGCTGTTCAATTGCTGTCACTTTCACTCGGCTATATAAATGTATTACAGTTTTTACAGGCTTGTGTACGTACGGCTATATAGTTTTGAAAACATTTATTTAATGTGCTGCATTACTTGTATCTATTTGCTTTGGTATGTAGATATATTCTTTTAAAGCCAAGTACTAAATTGAAATGTGCTTTTTTTTTAAAAAAAAACAAAAACATTCTACATTACTAATTTCAACTGCATAGTTTTTTTTATAATCTCTTAAAAAATTATCTATATACCATTTTTTATTATACAATAAGTAGTGATGTGATTTAAAAATAATCTATCAAATTGCATGTTTGAATCATCAGATTATTATAATTTTTTTCCTTCTTTTCTAGAACATGAATAATTCACTGATTTATTTTACGTTTAGTGCGATCAGTTCCGGTATAGGAAGGGATATAAACTCATAGCTTATCAAAAAGGGTCATAAATTGACCTAGGTATTGAGATATATTTGTATCAAACATAGCTTTAACTACAGCGTTAATCAAACATTCAACTAATTATTCTTGGACATCAATTCATTGTATTACTGAATGTTTCTGAAAATGAACCATGCTTAGAATGGAGTTGAAACATGATACGAACACAGAAAAGGAATCTTAAACTTTTCAGGATGTAAACATTTAAGATTTCTCCTGTTCTCAAGGCCATTCTTCCAGAGGCGTAACTAGAGTTGATGGCGGCCAGGGCAAATAAAAAAAATAGCGCCACTTGAGAACAATTTTTTTAAAGTTTTGACTTAATTCTTGTATTGTTACTCAAACTGGCTACTCATTTTAATACTGGTTACAAAATAATAAAATTAATGTTTCTTGTTAACAAAATTGAAAATTCATACTATTGCTAATAAGTTTGGCACCCAGGGCATGTGCCCCACCTGTCTCACCCTAGTTACGCCACTGCATTATTCACACATTATTTGTGCACGCCTATGGTTGAAGTTATTTGGAAATTTTCTTTAGAAAAATCTACTTATTTATGTTTAAAAAATTAGTTGAAAAAAAGTCTTTTAATCAATGTTTTTTATTATATTTTTAATCACATTACATATTTTGAATGAAAAAAAATCAAATAAAACTAACAATAAACTTAAATAATATAACTAATATAATAACCCAACTTAAAAATTTCAAGTCAAAACTATTTTTTTTTACAGAAATGGTACAAAATAGTCAACTTAATTTCCTAATAGGCTGTAATAGCATCAAGCCTATAGAAATAGCAAGTGTTTTTCCCATGTCAGAATAATTGATAATTATTTCACATTTTTAAAGTCCATATCATTCTTATTTATATCAAATAAATAAAATACAATTCATTCTTGTGTAAAATAGAATAGTTAGTATCTTCTAAACCGGTTTCTGGTTCACATACATCAAGTTGGGAGCTACTGTGTTTTTGTAATATTATTCATGTGTGGAGCTGTCATCGCTGCAGGGAACATGTATTGATCTGGACAATTATGTGTCGTTATTCTATTACCGGTTATTATTATGTATTCAAGTAATTCCCACATTTAAATTCAGAAGTAACTGTGTTAATATAGTATTAAAACTTAATAGGTAGTATATTTCTTTAGATATAATTCCTTTTGTAATATGTCAAGAATTTTGAAATAATCAATAATAATTTTTTATCCTTTTTCATCTCGCATTACTTATGGCCCATCATATTCCAAGAGTGTGTTCTACACTCAACCATAATCCTATGACTTTAATAGTCGATTGTACATAACATTATATGAACATACCTTAAATGATTGAATATTTGCATGTATCGTACTGTACTTAAAACAAGTTTTAGGACTTTATATGTAAATGTTGCTGAAACTGTGAAAACAACCCCAAATGTTAATGGTTTATTTTTTAAAAAAACATTAGACTGTTTTTTTTATGTGTTTACTTTGTATGTATTATAATGACTGGTCAAATGTTGAGACAAGTCTTGCTGTTTTTTTGTTTGTTTTTAAAGCTTGAAGCTGTATAGCATAACTCCTGCCCACCTTCATTGCCGGTTGATGGTTTAGGATAGTGTATAGTGAGTTTGGAACTGGATATATATATATATATAAAATTATATAAATATATGCTTTATTTGGTTGTTTTTGTATATAGAAAAATGTAAATGTAATTATACCTTTTGTAGAAATTGTTGATTGTTCTTTCCCAAAATGTGTTGTTGAATCTTTTTTTTTTTCCTTTAGATTTACACTAACAAAGTTTAAAGAATTTTTGTTGTCTGGCCAAATGAAAAATGAAAAGCTTTAAAATCAAAGTACAGGCAAATATTTACATAAAATATTGTTTTAAAAATGAAAAATAAAAAATTACGATATAATGGATTATGTTTTATTTTGTATGATTCCTTCAAATATTGTTGTCCAAATTTAATTTCCAATATACCATGTACTGTATAGAAAATAAATATTTTTGTTTGGAAATAAGCATGGTAAGCTCAAAATAACTTAGATATCTTTTTTATCCTAGAGTAAAAGCTTGACTAATTTTTCTTGTAAGAAATGTGTGTTTTCTTAAACACATTGACTTACTTTTAGAAATTCTCAATGCAAAAAGTACCTGGAGAAAAACTATTTTTTATAATATAGATTCAAATTTCAATGATAAATCTTGATTTACCTCAAAACGTTTTTTTATTAGAATGCTGAATTTTGTATTTAACTAACGTGATTTGAAAATTAGGCTTTTAAAATGTATTCATAGAAAATATGGATGAGTAAATATCAAATTGGGACTAGTTTTTTTTCTAACTAAGAACTTCTTAAGCTAGTGATGACATTTTTTGCCATTCTTTATTAATAAAGATGACCTGGCGGTCTAGGAGTAAGGTGTCGGGACTTCTGTGCTGGGGGTCCGGGGTTCAATCCTCGGTCCCAGCACAGATATATCTGATTGCTAAACCCTTCCTTCACCTCTGACAAGACGTGTATTAATCACAACTTGTGAAAGTGTGGAATGCCAGGCCTCCACAGTGGTTCGGATTCCACGTTAAACTGTACAGGGTGTCTACCATCAGGGAAAATCAGGGAAAACGGGAATTAGCCGGGAATTTTAATTGATAGGGAAAAAACGGGAATAAGTAGGGAATTTGGTAGATTACAATAAAAATCCGGGAAAATGTGGTTTTACTCAAAATATGAAATATTATAGTAATCACTAAATTAGTAAATTATAATGTGATTCAAACTGTCATTTTTTGTTTGTAGCTGTGTAATATATTTTATAATTTCTAGTAAACAATGTTAATACAAATTTAAAATAACATGTTTATTTAGATTTTAAAAACTTTTAATATTGTTCAGAAAAATGTGGGGGGGGGAGGACTAGACATACTTTTTAGTCGGGAATTTTAGGAAATGATCAGGGGAAATCAGGGAAAAAGTCGGGAATTTCATTGGTCAAGTTGAGTAGACACCATGACTGTAGGTCCTCCATTTAATCTCACAATCACCCTACCATTACACATTAGCGTAAGTGCGTGTAACCCGAACATAATTTACTAATAAAAGAAACCCCCTACAACAAGTGAAAGTTGAAGGCCAAGGAGGACAAAGAAACTCAAAATGTAGGATGTTACAAAATAAAAGTTCAAAATTTACTTTTACAAAATCATTTCATGTTTTTTTTGATCATCCTAACATATTTTTCCTGATGAACTAATCTTTTTTTCAAATACCTTGTTAGTTTAAAATATACTTATAAAATTCAGAACAAGTCACAAGCTTAAAATTATATTTCATCAACAATAAACCCTTTACTGAATCTACATCCAAATTATTTCTCTCATTTGTCCGTTGTGCGGAGATTAAGGATTATTATTAGCACCCCGTATTACTACCAGAGATTAAAGAAAACACAGTCTCAACTTTGGCAGTGTGTCCTGGTAATGAAAAAAAAAATCTGCCACTTTCATTAGTTCATCGGGGTTTTTATCCTCAAAATACAAGTTACATAATTGGTCACAAACTTTCACTTAATCAATTACTAACCTTCTTTGATTTAAAAACGCTACAGACATTTCTAAATCTTTCATTCGAACCTTTCCTTTCAAAGGTCGGGGTGCTTGTTAAACTAATACTATAGACTTGAGTATCGACTGCTGAGTCGATACCGTGATAGTACTTGATAGCAGTGCTTAATTTCGGACACTTGGAGATTGTTCTTCTCGCGAATGTACACCACAGCTATCTCTGTGCGAACCAAGCAACCTCCAAGTGTTGGGCTACTTACAAGGAAGATTACATAAACTGTTCAAAATGCAAATTATTATTAAAACCGAGAAACACTTGTATTTTGTAACACATTTGTCATCAAATTGTAGCACACATGAATAAAATGCAGGGGTGGAGAATTTTTGGGTGGTGGTTGGGTGGTGGTGCCCCCCCCCCCCCCC
>CABFWO010005142.1:32268-52423 GCA_902155825.1 Timema genevievae
ATTCGCACATGTGGTCACTTGGTCTGAGGCAGTGGTTCTCAATGTGTGGGCCGCGAAATATTTGACATGATAATATTGTTGATAATATTTTTAAAATAAAAGTAATTTAATTCTCTAATGTATTTAAAAAGAAATGAGATAAGAATGTTCGAAAGCTTTAAGATATTTATTTTCCAGCTAATTTAATGGCTTACAATCAAAGACTTGCACAGTATTAAGCCGTAGTTTTTTAAACATATTTAAGAGTGTGTCATTAAATCTATGTTGATATAAAATATCAAGCCAAAATAATCTCAGTGTAGCCAGAAGGTCTCTCTGTAACTCACGAATCTCAAGAAAACACCAGTTTCAGTGAAGATATAGCAGGCGCTTACACGGATTATATCCGATATTACCCAAACCTTACAACTGACTGCTTGTCAGGTCCGAGCCGAGTCTCGATGTTTTTGGGGACCCCAAGGTATTATTACACTTCCTCAATACCTGGTCTTGCAGCCAACTGGAGTCTTGTAAAACTCATAGAACTTAGGCTACAGCTCCAATTATGTTAAAAACAATAATTGTTGAAGTTCTTCAAGGAAGATTAAATGTTAACAATTCTTGACATCTTCTGGGGTACATCAATACGAGCGACCGTTATAAATGCATGTCTGGGTACGTCTTTGGCTTTGTATAAGCATACCAATATATGAGCAACCAGCGCTACTTGTGGAGGTTGACAGAAAATGGTAAGCCTGTGAACAACCAGCGCTACTTGTGGAGGTTGACAGAAGATGGTAAGCCTGTGAACAACCAGCGCTACTTGTGGAGGTTGACAGAAGATGGTAAGCTTGTGAACAACCAGCGCTACTTGTGGAGGTTGACAGAAGATGGTAAGCCTGTGAACAACCAGCGCTACTTGTGGAGGTTGAAAGAAAGATGGTAAGCCTGTGAACAACCAGCGCTACTTGTGGAGGTTGAAAGAAGATGGTAAGCCTGTAAACAACCAGCGCTACTTGTGGAGGTTGAAAGAAGATGGTAAGCCTGTGAACAACTAGCGCTACTTGTGGAGGTTGAAAGAAAGATTGTAAGCTTGTGAACAACCAGCGCTACTTGTGGAGGTTGAAAGAAGATGGTAATCTTGTGAACAACCAGCGCTACTTGTGGAGGTTGAAAGAAGATTGTAAGCTTGTGAACAACCAGCGCTACTTGTGGAGGTTGAAAGAAAGATTGTAAGCTTGTGAACAACTAGCGCTACTTGTGGAGGTTGAAAGAAAGATTGTAAGCTTGCCATCCTGGTATTCTCCGACTATGATAACATCCACATCCTCTTCACGATTCAAGGCCGTGAGTAAATAAATATTTGCCGGGAACATTTCCATTCGCATAATGGTCTCAAGTGTTCCCTCTACCCATCAAATAGCATTAAAGTGGAGACCATGCAACGGCAGAACGAAGAGAGTTCTTCGTTCCTGGGACCTGGGTCATGTTTATCATATCACGCTCCATGCAATTTGATTTCATTCCCGACAGCCATTATATATATATATATATATATATATGGTAATTGCTAACTATACATCTAGCGGAACCGACCTGCCTAAATTGCCAAAGTCGCTGAATTAATAAGTTAGACTATTTTTACCATACCACGTCTTCCTACCCGTCCGTCTATCTTCTTTTAACCGTACTAATAGGTTAAGTTTGAGGAAGGTAGAATTTAGAGAGAGATATAACCGCAGTCTCGTGGGCAAAGAAAGTTGAAAATAGTTTAGGAAAAAACGGCTATGTATAACCAATCCAAGATTCGAACTCTGGCGTCCTCGTCACTGGCATTAAGCCTTAACCTCGTCCTTATCCCCACTGATCAAATAAGATTATTATTATTATTATTATTATTATTAGCACCGCATCTTACTACCCGTTCAGGTTGTACGCACTTACACTAATTTGTGATGGTAGGGTGCTTGTGAGATGAAATGGAAGACCTACAGTTTAACGTGGGATTCGAACCACGGTGGAGGCCTGGCATTCCTCACATTCACAAGTTGTGAATTAATACACGTCTTGTCAGAGTTTAAGGAAGGGTTTGGCGATCAGATAAATCTGTGCCGGGACCGAGGATTGAACTCTGGACCCTCAGCACAGAAATCTGACACCTTACCCCCTAGACCACAAGGTCACCTATCAAATAACAGCAATACACACATATATATACATATATATATATAATTGGTCTATATTGTTTTCCGAGGCTGTTCTTTGAGTTTCTCGAGCGTTTTATTTTCATCCGCCGGCTAGTTAAGCCTATCATGGATATACCTTCCTCTTTTATCCGGTATTGGGACCAGTATGGGAAAATAGATCCCCACGGTGGAGCTATATTTATTTATTATATTTATATTGTAATTAATAAATATTGAGCAGATCAGACAATCTAGTTGTTAATCTTACCCGCCTCAGACTGTTTGTTAACCAAGTTAAAAAACTATCACACAAATCTAATGGTTAATCTTACCCACCTCAGACTGCTTGTTAAACAAGTTAAAAACTATCACAAAAATCTAGTTGTTAATCTTACCCGCCTCAGACTGTTTGTTAAACAAGTTAAAAACTATCACACAAATCTAGTTGTTAATCTTACCCACCTCAGACTGCTTGTTAAACAAGTTAAAAACTATCACACAAATCTAGTTGTTAATCTTACCCGCCTCAGACTGCTTGTTAAACAAGTTAAAAAACTATCACACAAATCTAGTTGTTAATCTTACCCACCTCAGACTGCTTGTTAAACAAAGTTAAAAAACTATCACACAAATCTAGTTTTCTATCAATAACTTGAATATTTGGAGTAAATGTTCCTAGAAAACAGCAGCCATGCCTCAATAGTTACCCTTATACAATTATTAACTTTGAAAATATTCCAACATGTAGTAATTAATTTGTGTCCATGTATGTGAAATATCGAAATCATATAGACTGAGGCGTAAAGATTGTCTGCTCTGGCTCGCCGGGGACTATGAGGTCAATGTTCGAATCCCAACCGAGTGTAATGAGGGTGGTTTTTACCTAAATTATTTCTCAATCTCCCTCCACGCAAATCTGAATACGCAAGAAGATAATATTACTTTCTTACAGTGAAATTGTGTGTGGTACTTCAGCGAGCTACAAGGCTACTAACATCACCAACCCACAGGAACAGCTCTAGCTTCGTGTGAAGGGCGATTAGTTTACACACGATATGATCTCCTCCACTTCCGGTACTTCACAGACAATTAATTAGAATTACAACAATCATTCACAACACCACATACGCTACTAGAATCTACCAGCTCCTCACCCAAGACCCGACTAGAACTTGCAGCAGTTTACACTGGAATACAGACTATACCAGCTCTTCACCCAAGACCCGACTAGAACTTAGCAGCAGTTTACACTGGAATACAGACTATACCAGCTCTTCACCCAAGAATCGACTAGAACTTGTTTACACTGGAATACAGACTATACCAGCTCTTCACCCAAGAATCGACTAGAACTTGTTTACACTGGAATACAGACTATATCAGCACTTCACCCAAGAGCCGATTGATGACTTCAACTTATGACAGTTTGCACCAGCATAAATGGCTACTAAAGTAAATCATCCAGGACTTGATAAGTTCATTATTCACCCAAAAAGGTATTATTCTATGCACTACATTACTCATTATAGATAACAATCCAAAACAAAGAATACGCACTTTTATATATGTTTAAAATATTGTTTCAGATTGGATAAAAAGAAGTTATTAAAAGTAATGAAATAGTGTGATTAAACGTAAGTTTGTGTTATTTTAAATGCAAAATATAGCATGTAATTATAAAACTTATCATTTATAACAAAACAGTGATCTTTCACAAGTGTTGGCAATGCAAAACCTAAACATATGATTTTTTCAACTGTCATTCAGGTAAAAAACTATCATGAACAGACTGGTGAACTAGTCCTTCAACGGGAGCAGTTCTGCTCGAGCTATTATTCTTACTGAAACACCTTCTGGAGCTGTTACCAAATGTAATCTTCATGCAGTCCAGAAGACTTATCTTCACAAGCACTTAAACACATTCAAGTGCCCTCTTAAGATTACATGCTTTGCAATAATATTAATAATGTCCTGGACTGGAATCAAGGTCACTTTATCATGTACTTAGAATTGATTGTGTAGATTTGAACAAAATATCTTAGTGATCTGCGGCGCTGATAACATTATTGAAGAAGGAGATATTGAAACTATACATTTCACTATCAAACTTTTTATTGTCTTATTTACTAGCCCATTGTTCTTACCGACAAATACATGGACCTGTTTCAATGGCTGAATGGTCCAAAGCGTCACCTTCTTGTTGGACTGGCCTGCTGATGACGGAGATCTCAATATTCGAATCCAGGTCGGGTCAACTATGGGTGGTTTATTATCTATAAGGTGACCTGGTAGTCTAGGGGTAAGGTGTCAGACTTCCGTGCTAAGGGTCCGGGGTTCAATCCTCGGTCCCGGCACAGATTTATCTGATTGCCAAACCCTTCCTTCACCTCTGACAAGACGTGTATTAATCACAACTTGTGAATGTGAGGAATGCCAGGCCTCCACCGTGGTTCGGATCCCACGTTAAACTGTAGGTCCTCCATTTCATCTCACAATCACCCNTAAGGGTCCGGGGTTCAATCCTCGGTCCCGGCACAGATTTATCTGATTGCCAAACCCTTCCTTCACCTCTGACAAGACGTGTATTAATCACAACTTGTGAATGTGAGGAATGCCAGGCCTCCACCGTGGTTCGGATCCCACGTTAAACTGTAGGTCCTCCATTTCATCACACAATCACCCTACCATCACACATTAGCGTAAGTGCGTATAACCCGAACGGGTAGTAAGACGCGGTGCTAATAATAATAATAATAATAATAATACTAATACTAATACTAATACTAATACTAATACTAATACTAATACTAATACTAATACTAATACTAATACTAATACTAATACTAATAATAATAATAATAATAATAAATTACCCAAGTCAAAAATATCACCTAAGAAACAACCCATCTGATTTGAAATAGTTTATGAGTACAAACATAAAACACAACTCTCTATTGAAGATAATGTTCAAAAAAGCTTTCCATTCGATATGAAAGCATTTGACACATTTTGCCAAGATGACGTAGACAAAGTTCTTGAGACATTATTACTGGTAGTTTCTGGAATTCTGGTTCCGGATCTATATGAAAAGTGGTTTCATTGATGAAACGGGTTAGTAAGACAAGGAGTAGTCAGTCTACTGTATGAATTGTTAACAGGTTTGTGATGGATTGTGTGCAGCCTTCAGCGATATGGCCGCTCTAATAATAGCGTCGTCATTTAAATGAAGAGTTTAGCTCGACGGTGTTTCTGGCACGCTTGCTGCAGTAAAGTGGACAACATTGCTTCGGAAGCGTTATTTAGAACTCACTTTTTAATGGCTCGTAAAAGTCAACATTAAAAGAATATATGGGGATTAAAAGGATCTAAGTAACATCTTTATTTATTTTTTATTCTGAACCTTTACGAATAAAAAAGTAATTAAGGAACGACCAACTTAAGGTTTCGACCGTGTACTACTAATTGGGCGCATTTCAGTTGGGCCACAAATACCTGCTGTGATATGCGTTTAAAAGGGCAGCGTTAATCCCACATTACAGTTGGTAACAGTAAACAAGGTGTACTAACTCAGTTCAGGTAGTTGTGGTGATCTATTTAGGATGGTTGTAAATGTTTTCTCAAGACGAACGAAGAATAGCAAGTAATGAATAATAAGACACAACAAAATGATACGCTAAGCTAAGCTAAGCTAAGCTAACCTAACCTAACCCAACCCAAACTAACCTATGGCTTAACATGAACTTAACCTAAACAAGCCTACCCAAATTTAAGAAAATGAATTGGTGCAGCTGAATTCATATGTAGGCCTACCCGCTGCTCTATTATCTGTTATAGTCTTCCTCATCAGTGACCTTGTCCCAACTAGGCTATGAAGATAATCCTCATCAGTGACCTTGTCCTAACTAAGCTATGAAGATAATCCTTCCTATAAGTGACCTTGTCCCAACTAAGCTATGAAGATAATCCACATCAGTGACCTTGTCCCAACTAGGCTATGAAGATAATCCTCATCAGTGACCTTGTCCCAACTAAGCTATGAAGATAATCCTCATCAGTGACCTTGTCCCAACTAAGCTATGAAGATAATCCTCATCAGTGACCTTGTCCCAACTAAGCTATGAAGATAATCCTCATCAGTGACCTTGTCCCAACTAAGCTATGAAGATAATCCTCATCAGTGACCTTGTCCCAACTAAGCTATGAAGATAATCCTCATCAGTGACCTTGTCCCAACTAAGCTATGAAGATAATCCTCATCAGTGACCTTGTCCCAACTAAGCTATGAAGATAATCCTCATCAGTGACCTTGTCCCAACTAAGCTATGAAGATAATCCTCATCAGTGACCTTGTCCCAACTAAGCTATGAAGATAATCCTCATCAGTGACCTTGTCCCAACTAAGCTATGAAGATAATCCTCATCAGTGACCTTGTCCCAACTAAGCTATGAAGATAATCAGTATTTTACTACCTCTAGGTAATGTTCTTGTTTACCTCTGATCTAGACTGTATGGATATATTGGGTACAAGTAGTATTTTACTACCTCTAGGTAATGTTCTTGTTTACCTCTGATCCAGACTGTATGGATATATTGGGTACAAGAAGCAATTGACGAGCTCTAGACGATGTTCTTGAAACATTAATCAGTAACTCATCCACGTCCTCCTTCGTAGACCCGCAATTGTCTCTCTTGTTTTATTTCTGGCCGGCGGTGAATGGCTGAATGATGTGACGTCGACCGCTACCGCCAATCCCTAGGGGTGACGTCACAGTGCTCTAGCCTGTCAACAGACTGATAGATGACAGCTCTCTGATGATGCATTTCAATACTCAACAAGACACACGTTATCTGGTCTCATTGACCTCAACTTTTTTTTTAACTACAGACCAGGGGTTTCTCAACCTTTGTTCCGCGAACCAATACGGGGAGAAATAATAAAACAGAGACCCGCCCCGGTGGCGTAGTTGGCTAACGCGCCAGTCGTGTTGAGCTAGACCACCGAGGACGGGGAGATCGAGGTTCGAATCTCGGTCGAGTGAACGGTCGAGTGAACTGGGGGTGGTTTTTCCCTAAATGGTTTTCCACTCTCCCTCCACGCAAATGCGGGTTCACTTCCTCAAAATTCAACCTTCCCAATTCACAACCCATTAATGTAATAAGTACTTAAGCGTGTAACCCGAACGGGTAGTAAGACAAAAACAGAGCATGAAACTTGTCAATAAGGAAAATGGAAACTTAACAGTAGTGCATAAATTGGCTTTTAGTTGTGGCTTTTTGCACATCACGTCTTACTACCCATCCGGGATTGCTACTATTTAAAACTAATATGACAGTGATTAGGAGGCTAACATTCAAGAGAAAATACAGCCATATTTGCACAGAAGAAGAATGGAAGAGCATTGAGGAACCATCAATACACTCGGGTGAAGATCTAACTCAACCTTTCCGTCACTGGAAACCTATATCATATGAGGGGTACACACATGAGCATCGATGCTGACTATTTCCTAGTCTTTTTGTTTAATGTGTTTACGTGCTCTGGACCCACAGGAATGTATGTTTAGTTACACTAATTGGGTAGATATTACGTGGAGTGAGAGTGGAAAACCATTCAGGGAGAAACATATCAGTGGTATTTGAACTCTAACCATCTCACAATGGTCACAGAATCTACTTACAACCGGAAAACCAGATGAGACGAGATTTACGCCTTAGAAGTTAGACCGTTTGTCCACCAATGGGGGCTTGTTGAATGTGACCAGTTTATATTCTCCGAGATTCCAAAGAGTATAATTACAGAATACATTTCAATATCAAACCCAAAGTTAAATCATATTTTAGTTTAGTTGGTTGTTTTGTATTCAAAGATCTTTATAAAGGAGTTTCTGTACTTATTTGTTCATTTATAACTAGAGAACTACTGAATATATTTGAATGCGGTATTTTTTTTATATCAAGTTGAATTACTCTAGAAGGGTAATAAGGTATTTAAATATAATCTATGACTTCCATGGAGCTTAGCTGTGACCTTAAAGGCAATACAAGCGTTTTATTTATACATTGAAGTGGCAAAAGCTAAGACTTCCACAAGTGCAGCTACTGTATGACTTCTGAGAGAAAAAAAAACCCCGGGCCCGATGATATATATTCGGTGATAAGTTCGGGGACTCCGGATTCAAACATCGACCCACAACTGCACGCAAGTCTAATTAAACATATGGTACACGGCCAATACGTTCTTAAGACTCGATCGTATCCTTGCATGCAGCAAAACTTATCCAAGGAGCTTTAAAAAGATATACGCCGACGAGCATGACGGATATTCCAAATACCGTAGACGACATCCCTACGATGGAGGGCGTCCGGCCACGATCCGTTCTTGAGAGTTGGAGACAGACAATCGTTGGGTCCCACAGAGCCCCGTCCTGTCGAGTGTATCCGATTCACAAATTAATGTGGAGCTGTGCAGTCTCATCAAACCCATTAAGTATGTATGCAAGTAAATCTGTAAGGACAATGACCTAGCGACGTTTTAGTATTAACTTGACCAATAAGGTGGAGGAATAATTTTAGTTGGGGCTATTTAACTGTCCATCTTGAAAATGGACAATGTGCATATTTTACAACAAGTAATGTCATTGACGTCAGTAAGAACTCATACAACACACCGTTAACAACCTTTAAATGGTGCGTTTAAGATAGCTTTGCTGAGACGCTTACTTACATTGAGGTTGCTTCTTATAATGGTTGGAAAATTAAGAATTTCCAATGCCTAAAGCGATGTGTTTCTGTTGAGGAAACCCCCGGAGTGATGAAGGGTGATTCCCTCAGCCGGGTATACACCGTACACCCGAATAAAACAGTGCGGTGTCATGTGATATTGTGTATCCATGTCGTTAAAGGTACAACTTTATTTGAAAACGTAGAACCAGAAGAGAGCAATAGGTTTTTACAATTCAGACTTAAATGAAGGTATTTCTAATTCAGGTTAGGGCCACCGCGCACTGGGCGATTAGCGACCAGCGAGAATGCTTGTGGTTAATTGGTCTGCGCGCACTTGACCACAGCGACCAGTTGGCCGATGACTGACATGACCGGTCGCTTCCTTGGTCATCGAAGTAAGTCGCCGGTGTCTAGAAGATCACAGCGGCTGGTCGCCGAACGCGCGGTGGCCCTAATAGGGAGCTCAACCAAAGTGTGAAGTGTCTCACAAACTAGAGCGTGAAGGACTTGGCTCTTCTTCTACACAATCATTTTTGTACGGATTTATATTCTGTAGATACCATTTGTAAGAGATAACAAATGACCGGCCATTTCTATTACAAACTTTGAAAATAATCAAACCTCTGTTGAATACAGATTATCTTACCCTAAAAATACAATTATTACAGAGTTGGATCTAGTAGGAAAAGTGTTCTTTCAAGATGATTCCAAAGGAAACACTTTTATAGTAATAGATTTACTTTTTTGTTGAGCTCAGGTTTGAGGAATGTGTTGCCTTTGGAGTGGATTCTTCGGGTATAGCCGCTCGTTTGTTAGAAGGGCGAATGACAGCGGATGCGACATTTAAATTAGGGCACCTTAACATTTTTTCTAATTACTACAATTGCCATGTGCAACATATCGAAGCAGTGTT
The DNA here is from genome assembly GCA_902155825.1 of Timema genevievae. Lineage (NCBI taxonomy): Eukaryota > Metazoa > Arthropoda > Insecta > Phasmatodea > Timematidae > Timema > Timema genevievae. The sequence continues at coordinate 42,071 of CABFWO010005142.1, forward strand.
TCACATCAAAACTACTGAAACGCTTATCTATTATATTATGGAATGAGAGTAAAATGTCGTATAAGACCACAGCTGAAGATCTATATAGAACTCTGAGAGATCTCAGAAGCAACAATGTGCTCATAGAAGTCTTCACCATATTATTCCACAGGAGACCTCCAACAAACTCTACGTGTAATTCCGAGAGTCACTAGAGCTCACGAGGTCAACCAACACCTGCCTGAAAGGATCCTACATATTCCCAAAGGTTGTGATTCCTTCCCTGTCAACCAACACCTGCCTGAAAGGATCCTACATATTCCCAAAGGTTGTGATACCTTCCCTGTCAACCAACACCTGTCTGAAAGGATCCTACATATTCCCCTACATTGATCAGCTCTGTCATGCTAGCACTGTGTCCACTAGAGTATGTTGCTCTACACTGATCAGCTCTGTTATGCCAGCACTGTGTCCACTAGAGTATGTTGCTCTACATTGATCAGCTCTGTCATGCCAGCACTGTGTCCACTAGAGTATGTTGCTCTACATTGATCAGCTCTATCATGCCAGCACTGTGTCCACTAGAGTATGTTGCTCTACATTGATCAGCTCTATCATGCCAGCATTGTGTCCACTAGAGTATGTTGCTCTACACTGATCAGCTCTGTCATGCCAGTATTGTGTCCACTAGAGTATGTTGCTCTACATTGATCATCTCTGTCATGCCAGCACTGTGTCCACTAGAGTATGTTGCTCTACATTGATCAGCTCTGTCATTCCAGCACTGTGTACACTAGAGTAATGCTCTACATTGATCAGCTCTGTCATGCCAGCACTGTGTCCACTAGAGTATGTTGCTCTACACTGATCAGCTCTGTCATGCCAGCATTGTGTCCACTAGAGTATGTTGCTCTACATAGAGCAGCACAGACCAAGCAGACAATGCCGCACGTTCCTGTGTGTGTTGTGGTAATTAGCGGAGGTGTCAGAGCCTGTACATAATAATGAACCCCATCCATCGATCCAGACTATCAAGCTGCACAACGCCATCTCTACCAAGTCAGGGTTTATTTATTGATACAGGTCACACTAAATATAGGTTTGTTATTTGATCCAGAGGTTTGATCAACATGAATACATGACAGGCTCATAGATGGCCTGATTTTCATAGGAAGAACGGTATCTGGTAGCTACCAAAGTTACTAAAACAATTTTAATATATTCATACGTCAAATAATATTTTCTGGAGCTGTCACTTTTGATAGATATTATCCACATTTATTAAATAACACACACAATACAGTAAAATCTTTTATTGTTGACTGCAAATAAATATGTTTGGATTTTATAAGGTGTTCTTTCAACCAAAATAGTTAGGTTTGCCGTTGATTTAAAGGTCAGTGTTCAAATTTCAGCAAAGGGTACCGAGTTTTTTTTCTACCAAATGGCTTTACACTCTCCCTTCATGCAAATTTTGTCAGGCTACATTTCGTGTAAATTATACCTTAATCGTTTCTAGCACACCAATTTAATTAAATACAAATAGTCAAGATGGTTTGTCAGACGTAGTTTAGATAAAAAAAGAAACAGAAGTAGATAATTATGATTCATACTGTCTCGATTGATATTATAGTATTATCATCAACGATATTATCATTACTGACTGTTTCATCACAGATAGTACCATGGTTGAGTGGTATAAATCTTCTGACAAACAAAAGATTTGATTGCCGCTGATGATGGTAGTTTGTTGTTTGTTATTCCTAAGCTTCTTACTATCCAACCGGAATATCCGAATTTAATTACAGTAATGATGTCGGTTGGGGAGGGAGTAATTTTAAAGGAAATGCGCCCACATTTGCATTGAGGGAGAGTTTGAAACTATTTCATGAAAGCAACTATTTTCAAATGCATCTGAGATTCTAGCCCTTCATCTGCCCATCACCACCAAGTAAAATATTTACTACACCCGACGAGGATGGATGTAATATCAGTTTACATTTCTAGTGGAATTTATAAGCCCTTTCCATCCTTTGCTTCAAGCTATAGCATAGAAAACTCTCTTTGCTTTAAGCTATATCATGGAGAACTTTCTTTAACCCAAAGCTCACATGAAAAATTCTATTTTCTTCAAGCTATCTGGTTGAAACCTCTCTTTTCTCCAAGCTATCTGGTTGAAACCTCTCTTTTCTCCAAGTTCTCTCGTTGAAACCTCTCTTTTCTTCAAGCTCATTGAAACCTCTATTTTCTCCAAGCTATCTGGTTGAAACCTCTCTTTTCTCCAAGCTCTCTCGTAGAAACCTCTCTTTTCTTCAAGCTCATTGAAACCTCTATTTTCTCCAAGCTATCTGGTTGAAACCTCTCTTTTATCCAAGCTCTCTCGTAGAAACCTCTCTTTTCTTCAAGCCACCTCACTGAAAACTCTATTTTCTCCAAGCTATCTAATTGAAAACTGCCTGCCATGACCGTTAAAGCTCTACCCTCATTCATTATCACTACCAGGAGGTTAAGTAGTAACTGTCAACTTCACTTGTGAGCTGGATCAATTTAATCTCTATTATAAGAGGTCCAAACAGCCAACCAAGTCAATCCAAGTTCTCATATATTATTTTAGCACCACGTCTTACTACTCGTTCGGGTTATACGTTTATAAACTAAATACGGTGATGGTTCTAGGGATTGGGAAGGTTGTATTTAGTGGAAGTTTACCTGCATTTGCGTGGATGGAAGTGCAGAAAACAATTTTGGAATAAACTACTCCGGTAAACCCAACCGAGATTCAAACCTCGATCTCCCCGTCACCTGCAGTCTAGTAGTTCTTATGTTATGTCTCAAGTGATAGTTCTTTAGTTGAATTTAAAGTAATGTTAATCTTTTAAACCGTCGGCTGTAGAATACAAAGGAAACATAGTTTTGTCACCAGGACTGTGTTGCCTTTGATTTAGCCCGTCAGCCGAGACCAAGAACATGAAAGTGTTGTCCTAAGTTTTTCTATATTGGTATAGATAAAGGGGTATGTGGGGGTTTAAGGAAATAGCAGGGACCACTACGTAACGTTAGGAAACTCTTAGAATTCAAGATGGCAGCACTACCCTCACAGAAAGTTTGTTTTTACGTGCCATTGATCTTATTTTGTCAGTGTTGACATCTTTTTTTAGTAAAAGATAATTGATATTACTGTTTTACCATTGGATCAACTTTAACATGTAATAAGAATTATATTTATCATCTCTTTTAACCAAAATATAATGACCGCCACCATTTTGAATAGGTTTGAATGCGAACGATTATTATAAACAACTTCTCAAAATTATTTAGTTTTATCTTATGATTGACATAGTTTTGGATATAAGATTAGTAGTCGTGAAAAAAAACTTAATATGATAGTATTCAAAATGGTATTTTGACATGTGTTGAAAACCTTTTAACTATCTAATCGTCTTCCTCATCTGGCAACATGGCATTGTGTTTGTTGCAACATGTACCACCATTGCAATTGTAAAAAAATAGCACGAGGTAGTTCTGCATTTAAACAGCCACACAATTTTGTTTAACAATGTGTTTTTCTTACATAAGAACTTTACTGAATAAAACAAAAAATGGTGCAAGAGGAACTTTATTTGGCACTGTGGCTTGAAGCAAACTTTGTCAAAAATATGTCAATCATTAGATAAAATTAAATCATTCTGAGAAGTTGTTTGTGATAATCGTTCATACCTATTCAAGATGGTGGCGGTCACTATATTTTGGTTGAAAAGAATGATACATTTATTTTTTAATACATGTTAAAGTTGAACCCATGGTGAAATAGTAATATTAGGCCTAATTATTTTTTATCAAATAAAATTGTCAATACTGACAAAATAAGAGCAAGGGTACTTAAAAACAAATTTTCTGTGTGCGTGGAGCTGCCATCTTGAATTCTGAGAGTTGTTCAAGGGTATGTTCGTAATAACTGACATTTCCTGAACTTTTACATACCCCTTTATCAATATGAACAGTAAAATAAAACTTAGGACCTCATAAAGGGGTTCGGCTAAAACATCTCACTTGGCTGCCGGACTAATTGGGTTGAATATAGAGGACCAAAATATCTATAAGGTACTCATTAAAAATATTAGAAGAAAAATATCAATAACAGTAAGCATCGATATTGCAAAGCACATAAACTTTTCTGTTTCGTCTGCTTGGGGCACCCTTGCTTTAACCGAGTTCATTGAGCTCTGCCAAATTTTCTTTTATTTAGTTTGTTGTGACCGTGCCCATTGATAAATTATTATTATTATTATTAGCACCGCGTCTTACTACCCGATCGGGTTGTACGCACTTACGCTAATGTGTAATGGTAGGGTGATTGTGAGATGAAACGGAGGACCTACAGTTTAACGTGGGATCCGAACCACGGTGGAGGCCTGACATTCCACACATTCACAAGCAGTTAAAACGCTAGCAACCACGCCTTTGAATGAAACCCTTGTTATCAAGTTAGAAGATAAGTTTTCGTCTAGACCAGCGTTTTGACCGCTACCTCTGGAGGCGTTAAAACCGCCTAGCGGTAGAAACACGAATCAAACTACACCAGACGTTAACAGGCAGTTGTTCCTCAATGTCACAACAAGTCTTTCAGCAGGAATAATAAATACTCTTCCTCAAGATGGTATCACATTTTGCAATATTTTCATTCACTAAACCAAGAAATTCATCAAATGAAACCACAGACATTCTCTAGTACAAAAATAGCTTCTCTGGATACATTCTGTGATTCACAAACATAATATGAAACTGTCCTGTTGAGAGACGGTTCGATAATGTGGGGTGAGTCCACCAACAAAATAAGTCCCGCAATACAGCCGACCTGTACAATGTCCATTTTTAAACCAGTCTGCACAAGTGGAAGCAACAACCGCGGCATTTAAACCGCTAGTGTGAAATCAGTAGAGTTTTATGGTAGCTGTTTAACAGTCGCGTTTTGACAGTCGGGTGTAGATTCAAGAGTTTGGGGGCGTAAGCCTGCGGCAAAACCTCCGCGTTTTAACCGCTAATGTAGAATCAGCCAAAGGTTCATATTATTTCGCGCATGAACTGTGCTTTACCATCGATGACAAGATAATATTGTTATTGTTATATCGCAGATGATAAAGGTAACGCGATGTATTTACCTTAATAATATTATCTACCTCAAGTACAATATTATGGTAGGTGACCTGGTGGTCTAGGGATAAGGTGCCAGACTTCTGTGCTGAGGGTCCGGGGTTCAATCCTCGGTCCCGGTACAGATCTATCTGATTGCCAAACTCTTCCTTCACCTCTGACAAGACGTGTATTAATCACAACTTGTGAATGTGAAGAATGCCAGGCCTCCACCGTGGTTCGGATCCCACGTTAAACTGTATGTCCTCCATTTCATCTCACAATCACCCTACCATTACACATTAGCGTAAGTGTGTATAACCCGAACGGGTAGTAAGACGCGGTGCTAATAATAATAACAATAAAATAAATAATAATAATAACAACAATTTTTATTGCCACTAAAGAGTTGATCAACCAAAACTGGTTCATTTCCCCGGTCTAGCTATACGTGAATGTGTACACATCATATTTGGCAAATGCCTCTTTTTTATAAGCAGGCACTCTTGGGAAGAGACCAAAACTAAAATTTTGTGAATAGTTGTTGGCGAATATTAATAAACGGCTATCTTTAGATGAGCAGTCTTCCAACGGTGTTTATCATGAAGCGTCGTAGTCTTTGGACAGGATCACATTGTATTGATTCACAAAAATACTCTCCTGAAAACATTGTTATAGACAATGTTTGCATAAATATTGAATTAGGCTCAAGTTAGGTTAGGTTGGTTGGCATATGGTCAATTTTCATTAAGGTGGGTGTGCAGAGAACGTGAGAAAAGTTAAGTGTTTTTGATGTTTTATAGAGAGGAAAAAAAGTTTGGTCAAAATAAATAAAATATTGCTTCTATACATACATAGAGCTTAATTTTCTTCAAATGACCTCAACAATTTGTTAAATATCTATCATGAGAATAGCGGCATTATCTGACAAACTTTTTAAATTAAAAGAAAAAGTTGTCGTTAAATTACAGAAAACCCTTGACAGACATTCAACAACTGTTGAGGTCATCATGTGAAGAAATTAATCTCTATGTTTGTATAGAAGCATTATTTGAAATATTTTGACCAAAAAAATGGTGGCTATAAAAACTGCAATAACACTGATCTTTTCTAACATACTCTGCAGCCCCAACTTAAGACTTATTCAATGATGTGTTTAGGTACACATTTACATTTTGGAACCAATTTAATAGGTGTCAACTTTGCCACCCGATTTTTAGCTACCCTTTTTTTTCTAAAACGCCCATTGTTTGTGTTAAATTGGTGCTGGCTAATGCTCAATTTTCATCGTTAGAGGTAAAAATTTAATACACTTACTAAAGTTTTTTTCATGGGTGGTTAAGTTTATATCAAGTTACCACCCGGTATAATAAATAATATATACATCAATATTTTTTTAAAAATCACTCACAGTTGGTTTTACGTTAGTACTTGTTAGTGCCCTATTTTCACCAGTAGTACTGAACATTCAGGGTAATTATGAACTATTTACTAAGGGTGGCTAACTGTATATCATCAGGCCATTCAGTACCAGAAATAATATAGTAATATTTTTTTCTTTAAACATCCATTGTTTGTGCTACGTTAGTACTACGTTAGTGCTGGTTATTAAAGTCGTGCGATGAGCTCAAAATTGTAGTAGCGAGTGTACTTGAATTACGAATCTTTATTACAGCCCTATACTTCACACAAGAAGTCAAAGGAATTTATTATTATTATAATAAATCCTACAGTATAAGTGTATTTAATATATGTTGATATGTACACGCCGCTTAACCTGTGAGGTATCAAGCTTACCTTGCTTCATTCCACTATGGTATAGCTTATAAGATAGGATCATAATGCAATCAAACGGCTCCGTGGTCTAGTGGTTAGTGCACCTGGCTACGAGCTTATGGGTCCAGGGTTCGATTCCTGGCTGATACCTTGGATACTTTTCCCCTTAAGGGGAATGATACCCAACTTTCGCCAGGGTTTGGTTAGTTAGGTTAAGTTAGGTTAAGACTCACACCGTCTCCATAACTTCATAATCACTATCATCAAATCCTGATTGCCAAAACCCTTCCTTAACCTCTGACAAGACGTGTATTAATCACAACTTGTGAATGTGTGGAATGCCAGGCCTCCACCGTGGTTCGGATCCCACGTTAAACTGTAGGTTCTCCATTTCATCTCACAATCACCCTACCATTACACATTAGCGTAAGTGTGTATAACCCGAATGGNACATTAGCGTAAGTGTGTATAACCCGAATGGGTAGTAAGACGCGGTGCTAATAATAATAATAATAATAATAATAATAATAATAATATCAAATCCTCTCAGTGTGGCTGCGACCTATAGACAGCCTCCTATGGTGTACCTGGGCAATGCTTTGTGCCATCAGAGAGGCTAATAGTCTACACTTGAGATGACTGAATTAAATGTCATGTCCCTCCATATCATTTACATGCCATATGATTAAAATAAAAAGGTGTAATCCATCAAAGTAATGCTGCTATCAAAAGAAGTGTACGTCTCTCTGCAATTGTTTCGAACCGCTTTATAAATCCTTACAATAAATAAATCACCTTCAGAATTCACACAACTTGCCACGGAAAGGAATAGAAGGAATTTGGCAATTCTCAATCGTTTGTGACTTCGTACGATAATACAATATAAAGGATCTATTCCTTCTATTCCTGGGCTGTTCCAAGCTATATGCATGCACGCTTATGTGGTTATAGTCGGCCTAACTTATCTCGGACATTTTTCCCAAACTTCTCACTGATCAAACCTGCATCCATATTCTGATATACATTTTATTTACAATCCTACTGATGAAGAGTTTATTCTCCCGATCTATGATGTTTTATGTATCGTCTAAATACTAAAATGACTGATACTTAATATTACAATTGTTTACATTCTACTGTACAAGTTTATCTTTTACTATCGTGCGTGATCCTTATAGACAAAGAACCTCGACCCGATATTCCTTGCTTTATCAAGTTATACAAACGTTGCGTGAATACTGGATTTTGAATTTATTTACTGACAACATTGATAAAACAAAGATAAAGACGTACACTTCCTTTACCCTGAAAGGTAGCGAGCTTACCTTGCATTTGTTCCACTATGGCGCAGCTCGTAAGGTAGTTCCATAGTGTAGTTATTATTATTATTATTAGCACCGCATATTACTACCCGTTCGGGTTACACGCACTTACGCTAATGTGTAATGGTAGGGTGATTGTGAGATGAAATAGAGGACCTACAGTTTAACGTGGGATCCGAACCACGGGAGGCCTGGCATTCCACACATTCACAAGTTGTGATTAATACACGTCTTTTCAGAGGTGAAGGAAGGGTTTGGTGTTTAGATAAATCTAGCTGAAAAATGACACATGGCCACGGAAATCAAACCCTGGACCTTTGGTTTGGCACGCCAGTGCTCTATGATAATTTCAATGTATTGTGTATCTGTTGTAATTGTGCTTACCTTGCTTTTTTCCACTATGGTTCACCTTATAAAGGTTAGGCGAGTTGCTGTTGACTAGTTGGTGGTTTGAGATGTCACATTCACATGGCTTTGGGAATATCTAGTTGCTTTAGATTAATTGGAATTACAACAAAGACTGAAACCGGTAACATTTTGGAGACAACCCATCACTAATTTTTAATAATATTAATATACTCTTCTATTGCATTTTTTAGATTTATTTATTCTAATAATAATAATTGTACATTTTGTCTAAACTCTGAAACATTTTAAACAACAACAATAAATATATTTGGAGATGATGAAGAGTTTAATACTGACAGAAAATACCACAACATATTCTTTTTCTGATTGTCTACATAAAATAAAATGTTAATGACATAAAATGTCCAAGTTGATATTTCTATGTTCCAATCTACACAGTTGTTCAAGTAACATGATATTGGTAAATCAAAGATATGTTCTTGTATAGGCTTACATTTGGTCATGCTTTGATGATATAGATTACATTTTCTGTTCAGATGTTGACTTTTTTCTTTATCTATTTTATGTATATTTGAACAAGCTCTAATGTTTCAAACTAATACTAAATAATTTTAATTAATTACACAATTTAAGGTGTTTGTAATGATACATTATTTTCCTAATAAAGTAATTGACACTGACATATTTATTCTCTTCAGCCCTAGTTAAAAGTTTTAAGAATCTATTATAATTCTGAAGGATACTTTAGGAAACTATGGGATCGTGATTTTTATTACAATAATTACTATAAGTACAAATTAGAGAAAAAATAACTTTTTGATTAACAATCTAAATAGAAAATTGATTTTACCTACAGTGTAAATACCTACATCAATGTTACTTGATAGCTTTGAAATAAAAATAGATATTGATAAAATCATAAAAGGAATATATGAAAGAATTGTAATAGATATTTAAACAATATACATAAATTAATTTAAAAAATATTTGCACAATAGACTCACCCTGGAATATATTACTTTGTACGCCCCAAAGATGTATAAATATATTATTATAACTAACAAACCAGATGGGTTTAAAGTAAACTATTCTAAATATTTTGGGCGCATTAAACAAATATTTTAAGATACCACCGAAAAATTAATATAAATACAATCACATTAAACTTGGAAAGGATAGTTGGAGAACCTATTTATAATTGGACCACTCACGTTAAGTTAATATTTAATACTTAAATAACACGAAAATGTATAGTTACTTTTAATGATAAAAAAATACTATATATTTTCAAAATAAATAAAATAAATAAGTAATATTTGAGCTTACAAAAATAAATGAGATCATTATAATATTTTTTTTGTAATAACATTCACAATAATCTTATCTTGAAGATAATTTATAAAGTGAAGATAGTGTCGCTGAGGATGGCGGGTTGCTAGACAGAGGAGACAGGGGCACGGAAAGAAGCTGTGTGTGGACCACGCGAACTTATGAAGACTCGTCCACGTTACGCCGCCTTCTACCGGGGCCCCCTGCGTAGTTGGCTGCGGCCAGGCCCATCAGGTGCTTTGCTGCTTGAGAACCGGAGAAACCACGGCTGAGACCCAGGTCTAGACCACGCTTTGAGCTGTAACAAACACCACAGGGATATAAACACAGGTCTAGACCACGCTTTGAGCTGTAACAAACACCACAGAGATATGAACACAGGTCCAGACCACGCTTTGAGCTGTAACAAACACCACAGAGACATGAACACAGGTCTAGACCACGCTTT
>CABFWO010005143.1:0-10936 GCA_902155825.1 Timema genevievae
TAAATCTGTGCCGGGACCGAGGATTGAACCCCGGACCCCCAGCACAGAAGTCTGACACCTTACCCCTAGATCACCAGGTCACCTAACTTGTAGTAACAGACGATGCTTAAAAAAAAAGTCGGCGGACTTTCATGATATTTTTTATCTTAGCTAAAATCATCCACAACTTTGAGATGATTTCATCAATAGCAAGAGCTAAGGACACATCTTTAAAATCTTCGAATCCTCAAATCTTTCGAAAATTTAAAGAACATTCAACGTAAAATTTAAAAAAATATGTTCTATTTAAAAATTAGAATTTTTTTTAAAAAGAGTTATTATGATACTTACTAGTGGCTTAGTCCATTTAGGCCAAACCTAACAATTAGCCCTATGATCATTAATTTACCACTTGACTGAATGTGAATCCTCATCGTAACAAAAAATGTTATTTCTTTTTCTCTATTAACTTAACAACCCAGAAGAGATTAGAGTCGCTTGGGATCTTCCGTAGGTGGGTTTTCAGGCGCTAACAAGGGACGTGACAGGCTTGAAGTCAGTTAGCCTTAACATTTAAACCGAGTGTCGGTTAGCCTAAAGTCATTTGACCTAAAGTCGTTTGTCTAAAATTCAGTTGTTCTCAAAGTAAGTTGGCCTAGTGTCATTTGCCTAGGTAAATTATTATTTTGCCCTAATTTGATATAAACTCAGCTTTGAACTTTCATAAATCAACAAAAAATACACTCGCTTCGATTACTATAATATCCGGTCTACAGCAGACAGGATGTTAGTGATTCGTACAACCACCAGGCGCTGTAGTCGACCCTTGAGTATGAAAAGAGAAACTGGATCTCTGTTATTGCTTTAATGAAACTCATTTGAATAGTTGAAATATTTTACAGAAAAAAAAATGAAGACAGAAAATTTTCTAGAAGTAATTTAGAAAAAAAATTCCGGTAGTTTTTTTTTCCAAAATCGAAAGTTTTTCGTCTCACATGCGTATCTTCCAAAAGCACTTCCACCCTGGTCGAGAGCACTAAGGCGTTAATCTCTGAAGCCCGTGAGCAGGCAGTGTACCCCTACCCCCCACAATCTGAGTCGTTACAAAGCGAGAGGGTGACCGTCTCGTTTGCGGGTCCACCGGGGCGTGAGAGCGAGCAGTGGCCGGCGGGGACCCCGTCAGGACCAATTACTCTGGGAACCCGAGGTGACAATAACAAGGAGTGGGCCTTATAACGAGGGGTGGGCATGGATCAACGAGGACAGGATGATATAGCTAGTGGTTATATCGGTGTCTGGCATAGAGCAACGAGGACAGGATGATATAGCTAGTAGTTATATCGGTGTCTGGCATGGAGCAACGAGGACAGGATGATATAGCTAGTGGTTATATCGGTGTCTGGCATGGAGCAACGAGGACAGGATGATATAGCTAGTGGTTATATCTGTGTCTGGCATGGAACAACGAGGACAGGATGATATAGCTAGTGGTTATATCGGTGTCTGTGATGTAATAAAGGGGTTAATTGACAAGTTATTTTAGCTAGTGGTTAAAATCTGGGGTTTAAAAAACTTTTTTATATCGCTTAGCTAGAGTGAACATCAAATACGTAAACAACTCCTCCATCAACTCCTTGCTCCAAGAGTCAGTGAGTGGTAGATCCATCAACTTCTTGCTCCAAGAGTCAGTGAGTGTTAGATCCATCAACTCCTTGCTCCGAGAGTCAGTGAGTGTTAGATCCATCAACTTCTTGCTCCAAGAGTCAGTGAGTGTTAGATCCATCAACTCCTTGCTCCGAGAGTGAGTGAGGGTTAGATTCATCAATTACTTGTTCCAAGAGTCAGTGAGTGGTAGATCCATCAACTCCTTGCTCCGAGTGTCAGTGAGTGGTATATCCATCAACTCCTTGCTCCAAGAGTCAGTGAGTGGTAAATCCATCAATTACTTGCTCCAAGAGTCAGTGAGGGTTAGATTCATCAATTACTTGTTCCAAGAGTCAGTGAGTGTTAGATCCATCAACTCCTTGCTCCGAGAGTCAGTGAGTGGTATATCCATCAACTCCTTGCTCCAAGAGTCAGTGAGGGTTAGATTCATCAACTACTTGTTCCAAGAGTCAGTGAGTGGTAGATCCATCAATTACTTGCTCCGAGAGTCAGTGAGTGGTAGATCCATCAACTTCTTTCTCCGAGAGTTCATGAGTGGTAGATCCATCAACTCCTTGCTGTGAGAGTCAGTGAGTGGTAGATCCATCAATTACTTGCTCCGAGAGTCAGTGAGTGTTAGATTCATCAACTCCTTGCTCCGAGAGTCCATGAGTGGTGAATCCATCAACTCCTTTCTCCGAGAGTCAGTGAGTGGTAGATCCATCAACTCCTTGCTGTGAGAGTCAGTGAGTGGTATATCCATCAACTCCTTGCTCCGAGAGTCAGTGAGTGGTATATCCATCGACTCCTTGCTCCGAGGAGGGTTGTTATCTTCAGGTGTGGACCAAGAAACACGAAGCTTACGTACACACAAAGTCTCCCAACACCCAACAACAAGAAGAGAAGTTAGACCAGCAACACTACTCGCCACGACTGATGGACGCTCTAATACATAAACACTGAAGAGAATTATATAATAATTAAATTCCATTGTATGGAAGTGAGTGTATTAATAACTTAAGTATAGGCCTCTCTGTGTCCAATCGCTTTTTAAAATCGTAATGTAGGTTGTCTAATCCAAGGTAAAGAGAATAAAAAGGTAGCGCCACGTGGAGTTACTTGATTATGTCATTGGTTACGTCACACAATACACAGCAGTTTTTTTTAAATAGTAAGACATCCAACCATACATACTGTTTTTTAATAAGTAGAGTAATGAGGTTTATTGGACATTGATGTAAATTTTAAATATTTATTATCTAAAGCTCCAAAATGTGACCTGATTTTTAACTAATTAATTTGTCTTCCATATGTATGTAGCGCGCTGGCTTGTGTACTGAGTGACGTCATAAGCTCAGCCAATCAGATCTTTCTCTTCATCTAGCGCCACCTTCTATTCTCTTTACATTGGTCTAAAAATAAAGTAGACATTCGCTTCGGTGGCCGCATGGTCTAACGCGCTACTCTCATGTTAGACTAAACTCGAAGACGGGGAGATCGGAGTTCGATCCTGGTCTAGTGCACTGTGGGTGGTTGTTCCTAATTGGTTTCCCACTCTCCCTCCACGTGAATTCGGGTGCATTTCCTATAAATTAAACCTTCCTTACCCCTAACATATTAGTAATTAGTAAATAAGCGTACAACCCGAACAGGTAGTAAAACGCTGTGCAAAAAAAATAAAATAGTGTAGACTTGATGAGGAACAACATTTCTGAGGTTTTTTTTTAGAACAGCTTCTTACTACCCGTTCGGATTATACGCTATGAATTAATTACACTAATGAATTAGGGATGAGGAAGGTTGAATTTAGAGGAAATATACCTGCATTTGCGTGAATACAGAAGGATACACTATTTTGGGGGGGAAATCAGTATACCCGACCGAACTCCGCTATCCCCGTCATTGGCCGCCTTAGTCTATTGCGAGAGTAGCAACTTAGACCATGCGGCCACCGAAGAGGGTATCTGAGGTCTTGTGAGTTCAAAAAGCTTCAATAGTTTGACCTTATAGCAGTTTATTATTAAATATCAGCCGCTGTTGTGCTTACTCTCGAGTGTGACCTTGAAATGACGAGACAACTTGCAAGCTTAAGATCTTAAACCTGAGATAAGTTCTGTTATCACATCGCTCTAAATAATTATGTACTGCGTGCTGCATACAACAAGGGGCCAGCTCCACATTGACATTAGGACAAGTTTGTTGGGTGTAAAGATGACTTTCAAACTAAATGTACAGTACCTTGGGCGCTAGTGCCTTAGAGTTAAGGGTACCACCTACTTGAAGGAAAATATCCTTACACCACAGTAATTTTTAGAATTGTAATGGCGTTATCAGATGTTGCGTTTAGGTTAAATATTGATAAAACCTTCAACAATCCACGAGTTTGTTGTTTACTGTAATGAACACTAAATTATGTTCTATGGCTCTATACATATATAGACTTGTAAACATAGTTTAACAGTCCACGAGTTTGTTGTTTACTCTAATGAACACTAAACATGTTCTATGACTCTATACATATATAGACTTGTAGACATAGTTTAACAGTTGACAAAAGTCCAACAATCCACATATTTCTATTGCTCATTAAGAGCTAAATGTCCAGGAAACTAAAAGTAACTGTTATAGGAGCGTAGAATGGATCTTTGTGAATAGAATTATGTCATTTGTATCTCCCTCCACCCCTGTTTGTTCTCCTACTGCTGGACTGAAAAACTTTATAAACCCACTTTGTTTCTGAGCGTTAGAGAATTTCTGCTTTTAATATTTTGGCGTATTTTCTATAAATGAAACAATTAGCAGTGAATTCCGAAGTTACACCCAATTTCATTGATTTTAATATTTGTTTTTACGAAGGGTTGAGTTTATTTAGTGAAGATATTTTAGGGAAGGGGGCGGGTTGTGTTGACGCTATTGTTGAAATATAAGTAGAAATATTGGGACTTATTTCCTTTTCAGCTCAAGCCATTAAAATGTGTCTTAAAACATAAACCAAGTAATTCACAAGATTGTTCAATTCAAAGGTTACTTTAATGATGTTTGATAATGAGATAACTATCAGGAACTACAGGTAGTGAGCTATCCTATATAGTGTGAAGATAACTATCAGGAACTACAGGTAGTGAGTTATCCTACATAGTGTGAAGATAACTATCAGGAACTACAGGTAGTGAGCTATCCTACATAGTGTGAAGATAACTATCAGGAACTACAGGTAATGGATAAACTACATAATGTTATTAAAAATAGTATATTGTATTTACCTAGTATGTCCCATTTGACTGAGGTTGTAGAGGTTTAAGATGATAACTTGTGGTTTTGTAAAAAAAAATATTAAAAAATGCTATTTTATTTCTTTAGGAACAATAAAATTAGACCTATGTAATATATTTTCCCAGCAAGGAATTTTTATTTACTCATTTTAATCAATATCTATGTAGTTAATTTTGTCAGAAAAAACTACTTTATATGCATTTATAGATGTAATAGTGATTTTAATTTGCTCTCTTGGCAAATATTTTCCAAGTGTACCAATAATTTTATATGTTTATTTTTTTTACCACCAAATATGATACTTACTCACTCACATATGCCATCCCTGACAAGTATATAATCATTCATTAATAATAAATACAAAATGACAACGACTTTAGCTCATGATTGATTTGACACGACTATTTTCTGTCGAGCGACTTTGTTTCCAGCGGGATATTTTGTTGTTACGTTCACTGTGTGTTAGCAACACTGGCGAGTAGGTCTAGTGACGTCATTGATCTCTATTATAATAAGCGAATGGACGGACATCTGTGGCTGAAATTTTCGAGCTGTCATCTGCATACCATTGTATAAGAGAGAAGGAAACTTTCGGGTATCTCTTTCTCACTTACACCCATACAAGACAATGTGGGACTTTGACATCGTTCATTAATTTGATTGAATATATGAGATACAACAATGTGTGATTAATTAAATGAAATAAATGTATTGGTTTGGAAAGCTTTATTTATCTCGTACCAGAATCATGTTTAGGTGGAATAAAATACGTTCCAATAGGGAATTTCTACTTCCGTTCTAGATAGCCGTTTATCCTACCAAAACACTAATATATGATAGTATACTGGTACGAAATAAATCCTTACAGATTGGGATTTCTACCAAAATAATGGTTTAGTAGATACTGTACTTCCTACAAGCCTATAACGTAAATTATCATTTGAAAGTAAGACTTCTACACAAAGTATGTCATTCAAACAAATATAATACAGTTTTTAGCCAACTTTTTTGGTTATAGCTATCGAATTTTCAACATAATATGGTTTCTGAAAGCAATATACAAGATATGAGCAAACTTTTTTTTTTTTAAAAAAGGCAATATAAAACTTTCTACAAGCCTAAAGCCCAAGTTATAGTTTGAACATATGGCAACTATACAAAGTTTGTCATGCAATCAAATGTAATCAAGTTTTAAGATATCTTATTCATTATATGTATCGAACTTTAAAAATAATATGGTTTCTGTTATGAATGTGAGGAAATGTGTTGTTGAGTGATTGGCTACACTAGAAATATACGAGAAGGTCACAGTGGGTGTGGACAGATGTTTATTAGTGAAAGTACGATTGAACAGTGTTTGATACAGAGTAACCGTGTAACCTTATCTCTACTCAGTGCGTGTAATCCTGTATATGAGAGTCTTAGTGATAGTCCAGAATACAACAGTTTCTGAAACCAATATAAAAACTAATAGCCAACTTTAAATATAAGTGTAGTCTTGGCAGACTGTAAACAACATAGTAACTAGCTACATATTGAAATATATTAAAGAATTGAATTGTATATACTTTAATGTAAATGTTGTAATGACAGCATTTGCACAAAATTTCTACAAATATTAACTATCACATTCATACATTAACATATGTTTTCATTACACTTTCGAAAGTGACAGATGTCAGCTGTTAGCGTAGGGATACATTAGGGACTACTTCTAGTACTTTTGGAGCTGTCATCCAAGTAAACTCTAGTGGTGAATGTATTTAACCTCGCCTTAGCATCGGGACAAACAACCTCTGTACTTACAATCATGCTACACTCTGTTACAATCTAATATAGACCTCTTCATACTATAACGATACTCTCACTTTATCATCTCATTCGAGGTCACATTAGACAGAGACTGGTTCAAACATTCGAGATAATCTTTGATATCAATTCCATTTTTATCTGTTTCAAGATCACTTGATTGCGTTCAGGAGCCGGTTATGGCCGCAGAAAGTCCACCAGAGAGTGTTGGTCTTCCTTCCTGGATAGACAGAAACTTGCTGGAGAGAGTCCTTGGAGAGGGGGGCGGGGGACTGTGTCTACTGGACTACAAGCTGACCAAGACAGGGAGCAAGGACGAGGGATATGCTAGTGATATGTACTACATCACGCTACATGTCAATACAGGTACAGTAGCTGGTGACATGTACTACATCACGCTACATGTCAATACAGGTACAGTCGCTGGTGAGATGTACTACATCACGCTACATGTCAGCACAGGTACAGTTGCTGGTGACATGTACTACACCACGCTACATGTCATTACAGCCACGCCCCTCTTGTAGAAGCTAACAACACTACAAGTTGTCCCACAAGGCCAGTCACAACACCTCTCGGTGACGTCAGTTCCATCTAACACGTCACTGCCACAATAACTGGCTGGAAGAGAACAGTCACTGTCCAGTGCTACCAACTGCTAGCACCTCAAAACCAGAATTAGACGTTGAGAATGTATTATAGACTCTTCTCACAATCAAAAAGTAATATGTTAGGTCAAGGTCAAGTCCTAGACCCTGATGGACTAAAGTAGAACACACTAACCCTGGACATTGCTAGACTAAAGTAGAACACACTAACCCTGGACACTGCTAGACTAAAGTAGAACACACTAACCCTGGACACTGCTGGACTAAAGTAGAACACACTAACCCTGGACACTGCTGGACTAAAGTAGAACACACTAACCCTGGACACTACTGGACTAAAGTAGAACACACTAACCCTGGACACTGCTGGACTAAAGTAGAACACACTAACCCTGGACACTGCTGGACTAGATTCAGACACACTAACCCTGTCCCCATGCCCCCCAGGGGGTGACCATGTCGAGCGGGAGACGCGACGCCTGGTGGCGAAGTGCCTGCCGTCTGGCGGCCAGCATCAGGACTACGTGCGACGCTGCAGCGCCTTCCCTCGCGAGAGCGGCGTCTACACGGACGCTCTCCCCAGGATGCAACGCCTGCTGCAAGGGGCGTCGTCTCGGGGACAGACGCCGCTAGCGCCCAGGCTCTACTACTCTCAGCAGGTGACCGCTTGTTTGTGGTCTCTGACCTGGGCGTGATCGTCACGTGGTGCGGCGGCAGGGGAGTCATTGAGGTCCCAGCGTGGAATACATACATACATACATACATAAATACATACATACATAAATACATACATACATATACATAAATATATATACATATACATACCTTATCACGTCGTTCCTTTACGGGGTAGGCAAGAAACTGTGCATATAGCTCTAAGAACTACTCCGTACGTAATCCATCCTAACTTTCTCCACATCTCCCTATCCTTGCATACTCCCTTCTCTTCAACAACATCCATACACCGATTCATACATGCTCTTTTATTAATAAAACTCAATGTTTTTCACGTCTTACATGAGCTACCCCTTTCATGTGATCCACACTCATCCTCGCAACACGCTTATATCAACCTTCGAACCATCCCTTCCCAACTAGCCACGGCGCTTGCCACTGATAGGGGGTCTACAGCGCTAGAGTGGCTGCACCTGAAGTTACACAAGCTACATTTCTATGACCGGTCTGTTCAGACGCCGGAGACGGTCCTGTTGCTGGAGGACCTGACCACGGCGGGGTTCAAAATGGTGACCCCCAAGCATCAAGGTCTGAACCTGGCCCACTGCAGACTGGTCCTGCGGCAACTGGCTTCCCTCCACGCCTCCTCCGCCATGTTGTTCGTCACAGACCCGACCTCCATGGAGCTCTACAAGGAACCTCTGGTCCTAGAGACTGAGGTGGACCGTCAGCACTGGGGAGGGGTGTTTCCTGGACTGGCACGACAGCTGGCAGCTGAGGTCCTCACCTGGCCAGAGTTTGGGGAGAGGAGCAAGGAGAAGCTGCACAGGTCAGAGGTCAGGAGAGTAGCAAGGAGAAGCGTCACAGGTCAGAGGTCAGGGAGAGGAGCAAAGAGTAGCGTTACAGGTCAGAGGTCAGGGAGAGGAGTAAGTAGTAGCTTCACAGGTCAGAGGTCAGGAGAGTAGCAAGGAGAAGCGTCACAGGTCAGAGGTCAGGGAGAGGAGCAAGGAGTAGCGTTACAGGTCAGAGGTCAGGGAGAGGAGCAAGGAGTAGCGTCACAGGTCAGAGGTCAGGGAGAGGAGTAAGTAGTAGCTTCACAGGTCAGAGGTCAGGAGAGTAGCAAGGAGAAGCGTCACAGGTCAGAGGTCAGGGAGAGGAGCAAGGAGTAGCGTCACAGGTCAGAGGTCAGGGAGAGGAGTAAGTAGTAGCTTCACAGGTCAGAGGTCAGGAGAGTAGCAAGGAGAAGCGTCACAGGTCAGAGGTCAGGGAGAGGAGCAAGGAGTAGCGTTACAGGTCAGAGGTCAGGGAGAGGAGCAAGGAGTAGCGTTACAGGTCAGAGGTCAGGGAGAGGAGTAAGTAGTAGCTTCACAGGTCAGAGGTCAGGAGAGTAGCAAGGAGAAGCGTCACAGGTCAGAGGTCAGGGAGAGGAGCAAGGAGTAGCGTTACAGGTCAGAGGTCAGGGAGAGGAGCAAGGAGTAGCGTCACAGGTCAGAGGTCAGGGAGAGGAGCAAGGAGTAGCGTTACAGGTCAGAGGTCAGGGAGAGGAGCAAGGAGTAGCGTCACAGGTCAGAGGTCAGGGAGAGGAGCAAGGAGTAGCGTTACAGGTCAGAGGTCAGGGAGAGGAGCAAGGAGTAGCGTCACAGGTCAGAGGTCAGGGAGAGGAGCAAGGAGTAGCGTTACAGGTCAGAGGTCAGGGAGAGGAGCAAGGAGTAGCGTCACAGGTCAGAGGTCAGGGAGAGGAGTAAGTAGTAGCTTCACAGGTCAGAGGTCAGGAGAGTAGCAAGGAGAAGCGTCACAGGTCAGAGGTCAGGGAGAGGAGCAAGGAGTAGCGTCACAGGTCAGGGAGAGGAGCAAGGAGTAGCGTCACAGGTCAGAGGTCAGGGAGAGGAGCAAAGAGTAGCGTTACAGGTCAGAATCAGAGTCAAGAAAGCGTCTATTAGGGGTAATTGCGACTATTATGGCTGGGCTGGTCCACTGATCTAATCAGTGATATGTGGGTCCACATGTATGTAGTCACACACATGTTGCTATAAGTGAAGAAATGCACCCCAGACCTCTAATCTTCCCTAGGACAATGTCCCGCAGGTTCGCCGACAACCTGATGGAGAACCTGGAGCGTGTCTTGAAGAGAGATGATGACGGATTCAACGTCCTGAATCACGGCGACCTCTGGGTGAACAACCTCATGTTCCGGTACGACGACGCCACGGGGGACGTCAGAGAAGTCCGCTTCCTGGACTTCCAGAACGTTCAGTTCACGTCCCCCGCCATAGACCTCCAGTACTTCCTCGTGGTGAGCCCCGACGGGGACGTCCGGGCCCACCACTGCGACCGACTGCTGGAGGAGTACCAGGAGGAGCTGAGCTCGCTCCTGACCGCGTTAGGCTACCCCCGGAGGATCCCTAGTCTGCGTGACCTCAAGGAGGAGATCGAGAGGAAGGCGTTCCACGGACTGTTCGCCGCCGTGACGGACCTCGCCATCCTACTTTCGGAGGACGGGTTCGAGTACGATTCCACCCTCCAGGGGGGAGGGAACAGTGTGTTCTCCAGCAAGAAGTACAGGGACGTCATGTACAAGCTGCTGCCTATATTCGAGGAGAAGGGAGTCATTTGATGGACAGCTAGGACAGAGTTCATCCATCGCACCAGTGGTTACACAGTATAGCACGTCATGTACAAGCTGCTGCCTATATCCAAGGAAAAGGGCATCATTCGAGGGACAGCCAGGACAGGGTTAGTATATCGCACCGGTGGTCATACAGTCTAGAGCGTCACGTACAAGCTTGCTGCCTATATTCGAGTCATTCAATCCCCTCTCCATCCACTTCGTCCAAACCCCCTTCCTCATCCTTAAACCCTAGATTACGTCACTAGTAAGTTTGTAGTAAAGTACTCACTACATAAACAGTGCCCCATCCTATTGGAGACGCCGAGTAACCCCCCCCCCC
>CABFWO010005143.1:12752-24451 GCA_902155825.1 Timema genevievae
GTCCGTACGACCTCCTCTGCCGATCACAGCAACGTCAGCCTGGCCGTACGACCTCCTCTGCCGATCACAGCAACGTCAGCCAGTCCATACGACCTCCTCTGCCGATCGCAGCAACGTCAGCAGTTCCACACGACCTCCTCTGCCGATCACAGCAACGTCAGCCGTTCCTCACGACCTGCTATGTCGATCACAACAACGTCAGCAGTTCCGCACGACCTCTTCTGCCGATCAAACCAAGGTCAAGAACATGCGTGCTCCAAGACAAATAATTACAGCTTCTGATATTTTCCCAGAAAATGGACAGATTCATGTAATTGGGCATTGCGTGATGACCTTCATTTTACAACTCGATACAATGCGGTGGATATATTACATAGCCAGCTACTGCCGACTATAGTACTCAGTCGCTGTCAGTGGCGGTCCAGAGGAACATCGCAAGAGAAGGAAGGTATTCAATCCTCAGGACTTGGAACACGGCATCATCTGAACATATCCATATCACAAGGTAGGAGTATAAGATGAAATCGTGCGATAGTGATTATTTCAAATTATTTTGTCTTTGAAAAATAATTACAAAAAATTAATTTTTCGTAATTTAATACAAATTTGTAATGCAACGGATGGTGAAAAAAAAATCCGAATAGGTATCGAATTAATGTGCGGGGTTTTGGAAAAGATGGTCTTCTGAATATTGTGGCTCACAAATAGCTCACGTTTTGGTTGACAAATTTCTGTAAGCCTTGGTACTCTTGGGACTTGGAGATAAGGTCATATCGTTCCAAGACCTCGAGAGGAAACACCTTTATTCCTTTTGGGGCGTCAATCGATTAGTAGTCATGGTCGATTCGTCTGACTGTTTCGACTTCGAGACGGCGTTGTAGAATGGATGTAGTGAGGAAAAGGTGGATTGTGGCATAAAAAAAATAACGAGGTAATGAAGAGGTTGTGTCAGAGGGAGAAGTTAGGGAGATCGGCAGGAATGGAAGAGGTTGTGTCAGAGGGAGAAGTTAGGGAGATCGGCAGGAATGGAAGAGGTTGTGTCAGAGGGAGAAGTTAGGGAGATCGACAGGAATGGAAGAGGCTGTGTCAGAGGGAGAAGTTAGGGAGATCGACAGGAATGGAAGAGGCTGTGTCAGAGGGAGAAGTTAGGGAGATCGACAGGAATGGAAGAGGCTGTGTCAGAGGGAGAAGTTAGGGAGATCGACAGGAATGGAAGAGGCTGTGTCAGAGGGAGAAGTTAGGGAGATCGACAGGAATGGAAGAGGCTGTGTCAGAGGGAGAAGTTAGGGAGATCGACAGGAATGGAAGAGGCTGTGTCAGAGGGAGAAGTTAGGGAGATCGACAGGAATGGAAGAGGCTGTGTCAGAGGGAGAAGTTAGGGAGATCGACAGGAATGGAAGAGGCTGTGTCAGAGGGAGAAGTTAGGGAGATCGACAGGAATGGAAGAGGCTGTGTCAGAGGGAGAAGTTAGGGAGATCGACAGGAATGGAAGAGGCTGTGTCAGAGGGAGAAGTTAGGGAGATCGACA
This sequence comes from Timema genevievae, assembly GCA_902155825.1. Lineage (NCBI taxonomy): Eukaryota > Metazoa > Arthropoda > Insecta > Phasmatodea > Timematidae > Timema > Timema genevievae. The sequence goes on from CABFWO010005143.1 coordinate 14,281, forward strand.
GGAATGGAAGAGGCTGTGTCAGAGGGAGAAGTTAGGGAGATCGACAGGAATGGAAGAGGCTGTGTCAGAGGGAGAAGTTAGGGAGATCGACAGGAATGGAAGAGGCTGTGTCAGAGGGAGAAGTTAGGGAGATCGACAGGAATGGAAGAGGCTGTGTCAGAGGGAGAAGTTAGGGAGATCAGCAGGAATGGAAGAGGCTGTGTCAGACGACCCGCAGAGGCGGAAACGTCGACCAATGATGGTGAGGAACGATACATTTAATACAGTCCAATTTTCGTACGAAGAACTTTATTCGACAGATAGATAAGCTACTAGATTTACTTTCATATATTCATACATCAATTCATGTGAACTGCAGCTGTCACTTTTGATAGATATTATCAATACCTTTAAAATAACGATAAACCAATAAAATGCTAACCATGTTGACCGCAAGAAAATTTTTTTTTTTCTAAAATGTCCTTCATACAATGTCTTGACGAAAAAAATAATTCTTTCACCGTGTCTTACTACCCGTTCGGGCTATACACTTATATTAGGCCTGTATTAATTACGCTGATGTGGTTGAAAGAATTAAGGTAGAATTTAAAGAAAATATCCCCGCAATTACTTTGAAGAAGCTTGGGAAATCATTTAGTAAATAACATCATTAGCACACCTGCCCTAGATTCGAATCCCGATATCTCCTTCAACAACGGTCCAGTATATTGCAAGAACGACGAGTCAGACCACGCGGCCACCGAAGCAGGTAATTAATTATCTTATTGTATTGGGGAGTATTATTTTATTCGTACACATTAATATTAAGAGCGTGCGTCACATGCCCATCAACTCTGTGAATCACTCGGCTAGAAATGGTAGATTTACACCAACACTATTACACTATTTACTATTTCTGATTAAACATTAATGGAGATAAAGAGTCAATAGAAGTTGCTGATACAGAACATTGTCGAAATATTAAATAATATTTGGATAAAATACTGCATCGAAAAGGGAGTTTTTTTTGACCATTTTTAGAATGGCTTCACAGCTAAGCACTGTGTACATATATTCATTCTGTCATAATAGGAACATAGTGTAGTTATTAACAAGAAACTTTGTCGCTTTGTCCCCCATCGTCACCGCGGAAAATGTCGAGTAATCATTCAAATACGAATGCACTGCACACATTTCTGGCATATCGTAGGTGATTTATTTTCCCTTTAACTCCCATAATACCTCGCGCGAGCCGGGAGCTGAGTTGGGACTGCCATGATGCACAATCTTAAGCGTGGCTAGTAGCTACACATGTTATCAGTTGCTTTATAAATATGATTGTTTGAGTAAAGAACACTGACCTCTCAGATTGTAAGCCATCTGTTGGCCAGAGATAGTCAGTTAAACCATAATAGATAATGAGCAATTAATTACACAATAGTAATTACTAGACATACAAGGCTTTGATTCCAACGCAAGAAATTTATTAAGTCAGTTAGTGAAATGTTTCGACGATATTAAGGTTTCCGTATGGTTTCAATCTGGACAAACAGTCTCAACAGGAAATATCTAATGACAACTTGAAGAAAAGGACCTTCGCACCGTGAAATGTTTACAAACCCTAAATTGATCCCTTTTTTTAGAAAGGAACTGAATGTTTTTATCGATTTCTTACTATACTTTTTCCTCGGTGGACAAATTACCCCAGGGTGAGTGATTAGTACTTTCAAATATTGTTACTTCGAATTTTCACTAGCTAAATAATTTATAGCTATAATTTTATGTCCTAATATATTTCTATAAGGAGACTCTATTTTCCCATTTCCTGTGTTTAACCTTTGTGTTATTCCTTTAACATGTTTCTATCTATGTGTCCTATCATTCTTTACAAATTTCTTTTTTCTCCCTTTTGTGTTTATTTTGTTTTTTCTTTTAAGAAGTTGCGTTGCGCGTTTCACATTCTCCCCCTGATGAATTCCGATAGAATGAAACCTAGGTCGGGGGAATAAGATCAATTTTCTCTTAAGAGGCAGCCATTAACTCTCTGTACAGTGGCAGCAGTGTAAAGTGTGAACTGTGTTCTTTTCATTGTAAAAGCCATATTGTGTTTGTTCCTTTTTATATGTTTTCCATCCACCTTTCCTGTATCTTCTTACAAAGATTATGTCCTAGTTATTGGTTTTTCTGGCATAGGACATGAAATAATAGAGCGACACCAATAATAATTTTAGAATTTAAATGTATTAAATAAGGCTATGGAACATTAACTTAAGTGATATTTCCGATCTTTAACTTTAAAGCTCATTGGACTCAGCAGTAACAAATAATCATGTTTTTTTAAAATCTCTCCATATCATTGACCTCTAACCATTCAGTATTTTCAAGCTTTTAATGAAAAAGCTGTCTGAAAGCTAAACTTGTATACAAAAGCTCCTGATATTTCTCCGGTCCGGTCTTTAATCTCTCCTGCATATTATGTCCTGGCCTCAAGAGATCTCTTCCAACTAAGATGGAACGCTGTCTCTCGCTTGATGTGCATGTTGACCATGACACAGTGGGAACTGGTTATGTATTCACTTGCAACTGACTCATTGGGTATCAGTCACTGCCAGTAGCGGTCCAGAGAAACATCGCGCAGGGAGCCACTTCTCAACAGTTTGGACAATCATCCCCACAGCCAAGGTACAACACTCACTGTCAGAAGTTAACGTTAATATTACATTTAGGGAAGGAACTTTCCGCAGTGGTGGCTTGTGACTTAATAAGTAGGTGGAGGTTTGGGGTATGAGGGTACTTATAACCTATTATATTTTTAAAACACACGGACATCAAATAGTTTGTTGTGGGGTGAGTGAGAAGGGGGGAACAGGGTGGTGGGGAAGGGGGGGGGACTAAATACTAACCTTGAAATTATTTTAACTATCGTATTGATCTGAAAATAAAATCTAAACAAATAATGGCGATAAGGGATGAACAGCTTTCGGTAGAATTTTCAGATTATTGAATCCCAGGTGAATTATATTATAATATTGAAGTATTAGCTAATCTGGTATACAGAAGACCTGACGTTAGTGACACGTTCAGCCACCGAGCGCTAGAGTCGGTACATGAGTGTGAAAAAAGAAACTGGAATCAGCTCTATCGGAACTAATTTAAATAGCTCTCTGACAGCTTTAGTTCAGTCACTAGCGTGTCTGTCCCTTGAACTAAGGGTCCCGGGTTCGATTCCCGGCATGGTCGAAAAAATTTATTGGAAAAATGTGGGTTTACCCTTTCACAGTGACGACTTAACGGGCAAGGGGCTGGATGTTGTGTCTATTCTGGATTTAATTTAGTTTATAAGTCGTGTGCTGATATAATCAGTCAGTTTAGAAAGTGCACGTTATATAAACCTCAAATTATAATATATGATATGAAACGGTCAACTAAACATGTTTTCAAATCTTGCTTCGATTTTGAAAACCTGAGGTACAGTACAGATCAAGATCAGTATGATGAGCAGGTATTTCTAGAAGACGGTACGAGGTCGTCATAACTACACACACAGTCTCAGTGTGATGAGCAGGTATTTCTAGGAGACGGTACGAGGTCGTCATAACTACACACACAGTCTCGGTGTGATGAGCAGGTATTTCTAGAAGACGGTACGAGGTCGTCATAACTACACACACAGTCTCAGTGTGATGAGCAGGTATTTCTAGAAGACGGTACGAGGTCGTCATAACTACACACAGTCTCAGTGAGCGAAGCTAGTAACGTTTACTCAGGCGAGTACATTGGGCAGCAAAAGTTGGTCTTTATTTGTTACTGGAAGCGACGTTACTTGATATTGTAGTGGTAAAAACAAAACCACATATTAGATATTGAACTCGGTTCATCGTCTTCGTCGTCATCAATATCGTCGTCATCATAGTCATCATAGTCGTCATCATCGACGTCAACATCATCATACAGTATCCTGCCACTGGCAGGGTCTGTATCGAATATAAGCCTCTCCATTTACTTCTGTCCTACCCACCACCTTTCTTCCTCCATGACGGCCCAATCCACTCCTCTCTCAACTCCTCCACACTCCCTCTATCCACCTCCCTCTGGGCCTTCTGCCCACCACCTCCATTTCGAGCATCCTCCTTGGAATCCTCCTTTCTTCCATCCTCTTCACATGTCCGTACAATCTCAATCTCGCCTCCTCTATCCTATATTTCAGAGGTTCCTCCTCCTCTCTCTCTCTCTCTCTCTCACCCTTTCATTCCTCCCCCTGTCACTCTCAGCCAACTCTGTTATTTAGGCATAATCTGCCCTTTCCCGGGATAACTACACGTCATTTCCTCTTTTTTTTTGTTAGTTTATCGCCAAGTTTTTCTGTTGGCAAGTCTTCCGCTTGTAGATTCGTACAATACTTTTGTTTCGTGCATTCAGTCTTACTACTCGTCCGAGATGATTTAAAAAATATCACACTATCGAGATAGGATATAGTTAATATACCAGCATTTGCGTGGAGAAAGTGTGTTAAAGTCATCAATAAATATCCCATCCTCGGATACACCTGACCGAGCTTCGAACTTTGACCTTCCCCATCATCGTCAAACAAAGACTAGACGAGCCTGACGTCTAGTCCGCGTGGCCACCGATGCGATGAAGGAAAGGAACGTATCAGGACTCCGGTTGTTGGCTATATCGTGACTCATTAACCAAGTGAAGGAAATATGTAGCAATAATTACAATAATTTCTAGTTTTTGTCATTTTATTATGAACATCCTGTGGGTACGGCCAGACTGAGTGAGGGAGCGACTAAATTATAAAATAGAACACATTGGTTGTAATGAGAGGTGGCCAGACTGGGCGAGCGACTAAAATATAAAATAGAACACATTGGTTGTAATGAGAGGTGGCCAGACTGGAGCGAGCGACTAAAATATAAAATAGAACACATTGGTTGTAATGAGAGGTGGCCAGACTGGAGCGAGCGAGCGACTAAAATATAAAATAGAACACATGGGTTGTAATGAGAGGTGGCCAGACTGGAGCGAGTGAGCGACTAAAATATAAAATAGAACACATGGGTTGTAATGAGAGGTGGCCAGACTGGAGCGAGTGAGCGACTAAAATATAAAATAGAACACATGGGTTGTAATGAGAGGTGGCCAGACTGGAGCGAGTGAGCGACTAAAATATAAAATAGAACACATGGGTTGTAATGAGAGGTGGCCAGACTGGAGCGAGTGAGCGACTAAAATATAAAATAGAACACATGGGTTGTAATGAGAGGTGGCCAGACTGGAGCGAGTGAGCGACTAAAATATAAAATAGAACACATGGGTTGTAATGAGAGGTGGCCAGACTGGAGCGAACGCTCGAGCCGGTACAGTCTAGTTTACAGGCGCTAGACAATATTATTGTATGTTGGTTCATTGAGTGCTAGGAAAACTTCTCATTTTGACATTTTTATTACCACTTGCTACTAACGGCCTCATTTAATTGGTGAGATAATAAACTATATATACATATGTAAAACTGATATGTTAAAATACTTCAATATCATCAAAGTAGGCCTTCACAAATAAGAATCACCATTAGCGTGGAGAGAGGATGAGAAAACCACAACGATAAATGACTGGTAAAAAAAACTACCCTCAGTCGAAGGTTAGGACTGGAAGGTATGTGCGCTGTATTTCTCGAGCCAGTGAGAGAGAGAACTCCCTCCTTGATCAATCCGCGCCCTGGGTGCTGTGCGCATCTGTTTATCTGTGACTTTGACCTTGTGTGAGTCCGAGATAAAGAAACAGACCACAAGATCACATCAGTTATGACCGAGATATCGGAGGGGGGGAGGGGGGTAGTGTCACGTGGCTGTGACCGCAGATGACGGAACGAGGCTCGAAGAACGGTCTTCGTGCTTCCACACAAGGTAGGCCCCACGTGTTGTCATAGAATGTTATGTACACTCTGTTTAAAATGAAAGAGAACAGTCTTATCTTGACGGATTAAGGTGGATTCACACATACACCCATAAACAAAGAGGAGGGGGGAGGTGCTTCGGTGACCACATGGTCTAAGGCGTCACTCTCTCAGTAGACTAGACCACCGATGACGGGGGAATATCGAGGTTTCGAATCTCGGTCGGGTATACCGAGGTTGGTTTTCCAAAATGGTTTTCCACTCTTCCACCACGAAAATGCGTGTACACTAAAAATAACCGTCCTCATCTCTAAAATCATTAGCTTAGTTAGTACATAAGCGTATAGCCAGGACGGGTAGTAAGACGCGGTGCTAAAAAGCACGTAACGGGTTCTAAGCCAATCAGCGAGAACTGTGTAGGTCGCTATGCACTTATCTGTCCATAAAATCTGCGTGTAAGAAAGAACCAATCAGATTTCAAAACAACCGACTCAATCAGTGCGCGTGCGCCTATAAAGCAATATACAAGCAGACAGCTGCGTCTACTGGTGAGAGGAGATTTTAAATAACTCGTTAAATAGGAAGTGTGTACGTCATTCTCGTAGTATTGATTTGTTCCACGATACAACGGAATAATTAGAAAATACACACAGTGATTAGATAATTAAATATAGTGATAATCGGTGGCAACACTCAAGCAGTTTCTGCTCTCTATTTTCTGATAGAGTGTGGAGTTCTGCAACATTCGAGCAGTTTCTGCTCTCTATTTTCTACTATCTTGTGGATGCTCACGACACTCGAGCAGTTTCTGCTCTCTATTTTCTACTGTAGCGTTTATTGAAATAACCACTACAAGAAAAGATTAAAACATCAACGAAGCACTGGTGAATTAATACAAAGTGGACTTACCATGCCCCATCGCCCTATGTTGTTGTTATTACGTCTCCCGAGCCGGCCTCCCGAACTACACTCCACTATAAACTTTGTGCTAAGACTGACTGAATGAAGCAAGGAGTTCAAGTCGGCGCAAGGTGTCATGGGAAAAATAGTGTGACGTATGATGCCCGAGACGTCAGTGAGCGATAGAAACTGTTAGTCTGGATCATTCTCCAAGCTCCACCACGCTTCTCGAACCGTCCTCTCGCGTCTAGATGTTCCGTCCCTCTTATGTCATGTGTTGTGTTTCTCCTTTGTTTTGGCGTTTCCCCTCTTCCCCCTTTCTGAGCTAAAATATTGGCATAAATACTGGTGTAGAATAGATGAATAATTACTCTTGTCTGGACTTCCTCCAGGAACACGTTGGTGTTCAGGATGAATACTAAAGGTATAAAATTCTCTTTCGGCAATTGTGTATCAAAATTCCCTTTTGGCTAACATTTGAATTTAATGAACAAGTCCAATCTTTCAAATAGAAACTTAGCATTATTGTTGTTGTCTTGTAGACACGGAGGCCCCTTCCGGATTGTGTCGAGTAACATTTGGTAATATCATGGAAATGTCAAATTTTTTATGGTTAAATTTACAGCCTGTTTGGCTTAAGAAAAATTAAATCTACTTAGAATAATTTTGCGGGAATTAATGTTCCTTTGTAGAATGTAGGCTAAAAATCCCCTTTTGGGTTTTTGTCAATATCTATAAATATTGTTGGAAAGCTAACCTTTTATTTAAAGACAAGATTATAGTCTGTACAACTGAGAAAAAGGTATTTTGTATCTTAAAATATTGATTTGGTTCTTTACTCTACGTGTTTGTTTTTGATAATTGTGAGTAAGAAATAATAGAATCACTGCTAGATTGATGCAGAGCGTTGTCATTTCGCAACGTAAACATTATTGACTTAGAGCCATCAGCTCACTTGTTAGATGCCTTAAATGTTTACATTTGTCATTTTACGACTTGAACTAGATAGTAGAATCACTGCTAGATTGATGCAGAGCGTTGTCATTTCGCAACGTAAATTTTGTTGACTTAGAGCTTTCAGCTCACTTGTTAGATTTAGTCTTTTTGCTAATGCTTTGAATGTTTGCATTTGTCTTTTTTACGACTAGAACTATTGATGATTGAGACGATCATAGATGATTCATATTATTATGAGTTTATTATATAACGTTCACACATATATATATATATATCCTTCTGTATCATATTTAAAATATCTAACTTTTATATATAAATAAAATACCTTATACTGTTACCTATTCTTTATGTCACTTTGGTACCCTAGTTTCATCTAATCATGGGAAGTTTTTTTTATATAATGGCAAATATTTGAATTGTTTCTAATAATAAATATTTGTAGAGCGGGTTCGCGGAAACAAAACTCAAATGGATCAGTGTACGGTCCTTTTGTTTGATGTTAGTCCTATCGGCTCCTCTGAAATATTTGTTTTTTTTATATCTTTTGAATTTTCTGCTAATGGTTTCGTTTTTGTTGTTGTACACCGGCCTTAATTCGTTGTGGAATTGAGGAGGTGGCTACACTACTATCTTGTGGATGCTCACCACACTCGAGCAGTTTCTGCTCTCTATTCTCTACTATCGTGTGGATTGTTACGACACTCTAGCAGTTTCTGCTCTCTATTCTCTACTATCGTGTGAATAAAGCTTTACACTATGGCTCAGCTTCTAAGATAGGGCCATGGTGTAATCCCTCAAGGCGAGGGTAGACGGAGTGTTCGTCAGTAAAGAGAAGGGGCAAATTACATTTGACAGTAATTACAATTTAAACATCAACAATTACTCGTGATATTGATGCTTTATTTACATCCACTAAGTTCAAGGGATACGACCCGTTTGGACTAAACATCATACATCACATGTTGGTCTGTCCAACTTTCTGTGCCCGAACCATCCGTATTATTGGGATAAGACGTTTTATTTATATCCGAGTAAATAATTACTTTGAGCGCAAAAACAAAAAAGTAAAGCAAAAAAATAATAGTAAATTTGTTCGAAAAATATACTAATTATTTTTACTAACATCCCTCATTAATAATCAGCGGTCCATAACTATGATATCAAAGAATACTTAATCCCACAAGAACATGCTCGTTAGCTTTAAATTTCTTATAACACACATTGCTTCAGTGCTTAAATGGCTCGACAGGTAATTTGCTTATTTGGTATTTATAATTATATTTATATTTTTTATTGGATGGGAAACTATGAAGGGAGGAGAAATGAAGTAGGTTTTTTAGTGAGAGAAGAGCTGCAGGAGAGGGTTGTAGGGATGGATAACGGGGGAGGGGGGGAAGGTGAAGGTTGTACAAATGTGTGCCCAGCAGAAAAAAGGACAGGTTCGAGGCAAGATTTAGAAAGACATATTGAAATGAGTGGCAGCAAGTAATGGGCGACCTTGACGCAAAAGTAGGAAAAGGATGGTTTGAGGACGTGCTAGGGAACGAAAGATGAGGAGAGAGAGAGAGAGAGAGAGAGTGAGAGAAACGAGGAAGGTAGGAGGCTGTTGAAGTTATGTGCAAGAAATAAAATGAAAGTGGCAAACAGATGGTATAAGAAGGAAAGAGAAAGTCATAAAATCAATAGATACGGCTGAGCAAGGTCGGTGATAGACTACTTTCTCATGGACAAAGAAATGAAAAAGCAGACCGTAAACATCAAGATAATACCAAATGCGTCCTTAGATAGTGACTACAGGTTGTTGGTGGCAGACACAAATAAATGGGAATGCAGGAGGAAAGTAGCAAAACCACAAAGAAGAATTAGGGTGTGGAAGCTAAAATGTTAAGAGTAAAAAGAGCTTACCTAAGAAAGTTAAGACGCTTAATGCCCAAGGATGAGGTGGAAAGAGAAAGATTTAAGAAAAGTTTGGTGAAAGCTACAAGGAATGAAATTATCCGGGAAAGAGTGGGAGTACATGAGATAGTAGATAAAGCAAGATTAAGATGTTTGGGCATGTAATAAGAATGGAAAAGGAAAGGATGCCAAGAGAATGATGGAGACAAAGTATGTAGGAAAAATACATCAAGGGAGGCCAAGACAGAGATGGGAGGAACAGATAACAGAACGTATGCAGTGAGAGAAGAAGAATGGAAGCAAATAAAGGAGGAAGAATGGTAGGGGAAGAGAGGAAGATGGAGGCATTTTATTAAATTGACCCGGCCACAAGCTGTAAACAGTAAAATGACGATGATGATGGTATTTATAAATGTATTTAACTTAAGGAGGGAATGTAGAGGACACGAGTTAAGGGCAGTGGTTTTGCGTTTTTTATATAACAACACATAGGGTGTAGTGAGGTAGACTGGATAGAACTAACCCCCCCCCCCCGAGCCC
>CABFWO010005143.1:24591-40124 GCA_902155825.1 Timema genevievae
CCCCCCCCCGAGCCCTCCGCGTCTGCTCCCTTGTGTGTGTTTGATACTTCATACCAAATTGAGACGATAAAGCTTCATGTTATCCGAGTACTGTATATAGCTTCTGATAAAAGTTATTGTACTGTATTACCAACATTTATTAGATACAATAATAACAAATGTAGGCCAACTTTATCAAAATAAATAAAGGAAATAAATGCATTTAAATAGTTATATGTATTTTTTAAAACTCACAAAGTAATTGCAATCATATATTTTTTGCAATATACGAGTAATTAATGAGTCCATGCCTATTCACCAAACTAAGATTAGATTCACATAGGTAAATGTGACATGTATTTTGAACAAACTTTTTTAATGAATAACTCTTAGTGCATTTTGTGTCTTAGTTAAATTCATGGCTATAACAAACATATTTGTCTAGCATAACGTGTCGCTTTTTGTCTTATAGGCACACCAAACTCGTATTCCAGAATGACAGCAGTAGAAGAAGAAGTACCATCTTGGTTGAATGATGGCTTCCTCCAGGAGATTCTGAGGGAGTTCCTGGATGATCCCGTCATAACTGTGATTCAAAGCAGTGTCAAGGATGCCGTCGCCAAAGGAGAGAACTTTATAAGTAAACTCTACAAGGTAACAGTGGAATTCAAGGACAGGAGAGAAGAATACCAAAAGAGGTATTTCATTACAAAAATACTACCTTTTACTGAGGAGACCAGGAAGATCTTCTCAGAATCAAGTGCGTTCCCAAGTGAGATCCGAATGCTAAGTGACACTTTACCGAAGATGTATTCTTTACTTGACAAAGCTGCCCCGGGAAGATACAAAGAGTTCGGACCAAAGTGCGTTTTCTTCAAGGACACTTCACCTTTTATCTTGATGATGGAAGACTTGTGTGAGCAGGGTTTCAAGATGGCCGAAAGGCGCAAGGGTCTGAACTTGGAACATTGTCTCATGGTCATGAGGGCCCTGGGAAGATTCCATGCCTCCTCGTTCGTCGTCCAAGAGGAGGACCCACTCCTGGCAGAGTTTTACAAGGACAACTCTGTGACGGAGGACGCTACAGTGCCTCTCTTGGAAGGCCTACTTTCTTTCTCTCTGAAAGCAATGACGAGCGCGGTTGAGTCTTGGCCGGACGTGGGAGCGACGTACGCCGCCAAACTTAGAGCGAGAGGAGAGACGATCATGGCCGACCTGAAGAAACTTATGAAGCCTGACGGTAACCCTTTCAACGTACTAATCCACGGCGACCTTTGGGTGAACAACATGATGTTCAAGTACGACGAAGTCACAGGTGGTGTGCAAGAGATCAAGTTCATCGACTTTCAGCTAACTCGATACACCTCCCCCGCTCTGGACCTCCACTACTTCATCCAGACAAGCCCTTCAGAAGAGGTTTCGGTCGCGCATACTGATAAACTCCTCAAAGAGTACCATAAAGAACTCTCTAAGAGCATGGAACTCTTGGGACGCGGAAATAAGGTCATATCTTTCCAGGATCTTCTGGACGAGTACGAGAGGAAATACTTGTACTGTTTCTTCGCCATCGTCATCATTCTTCCCATGGTTCTGTCGGATCCTTCCGACGGTTTCGATTTGGAAATGTCGCTTCAGAAAGAGGACAGCACAACGAAACTCGATAACGATATGGCCAAAAATGAAACTTTGATGAAGGCTTTGAAGAGGATACTACCGATATTAGTGACTAAAGGAGTAATATAATTTTGCCAACAAAAGAGACCAGTCGTTTGCTTCTTGGTAATAATAACGAGTTGGGATGATTACTTTGTATCTGGAATAAACGATTAAAGGATGAAAATACAATTGGAATTCTAGAAGATCTCCCAAAACAGAGAATTCACTTTGTTTCTACTAAGGCTAACACCAATTTAGAAGTAAAGTCGTATCTATTTTATCGTAGAAATCAAGATAGATAACTAGTTAATAAATATCGTGTTCCACAATTCTTACGGGAAACTATGTCTTAATTATGGTTTGTTGCTCTTAGAATTATTATTCATTGGTTTAAAGTAAGATAGCTATCTATAGCTCATAGTGTTTTTAAATTCAGCCTTTTACAAAATTGTGAGAAATTGATAAGATTTTAGTTTAAACTGTTAAATGTTCTATAGCTTACATTTTACTTTTGTATTCATATTAAACTTGTTTATAAGTGTGATTAATATATAATTGTTATAAATCTTATAAGTGAAAATATTAGCTGTTTGTTTACACACCCTACATTTTGTTTTAGGTTTCCGCAATGCATTCTAAGTTTATTAATCTTAGTAACTAGAACGAGGAGGATGAATTATTGTATTGTACCAGTTTAAAGAGTGGATGGAAGCTTGTAGTGGAGAATTACTGTCCCGATTCACATTCACATTCTTATAAATGTCCAACACACAATAATTATCTCCGTGCTCACAAGAGCTTTGTGTTGGCCGACCAACTGTTCAGAGCCTGGGTGACTCGGCTGGTAAGGTTGTATCAAAGGGGGCGTTGCCGAACGCTTAAAGCTCAGCAGACTAACTGTTCAGAGCCTGGATGACTAGGCTGGTAAGGTTGTATCAAAGGGGGCGTTGCCGAACGCTTAAAGCTCAGCAGACTAAATGTTCAGAGCCTGGATGACTCGGCTGGTAAGGTTGTCTCAAAGGGGGCGTTGCCGAACGCTTAAAGCTCAGCAGACTAACTGTTCAGAGCCTGGATGACTAGGCTGGTAAGGTTGTATCAAAGGGGCGTTGCCGAACGCTTAAAGCTTCAGAAGCGTTCTCAACTTCTTCAGAGGCCCACGTTAGTATAAAATTTGTTTAAGCCCATCGCTAGTATATATATATATATATATATATATATATATATAAGTGTGCTGTATTTTATGAAAGAAACAATAATTACTGGCAGGGTTCGATTGGCGCCAGCAAATTCGACTGGCATCCTTGACCTAGGAGTTTGAAACTTAAACTGAAGTTCTGAACTTTTTTTTTTCAATTTGTAATCTTAGAAAAAAAAATGCTATCCTTTGTCCAGGCTGAGCTTCGTGTTCCAGCCGAAAGCGTTGTGGTAGGTTTCCTAAGAGTTTTCCCTCCCTCCATGCAAATTTGGATAATCTTACTCTAAATTATACTTTCTTCATTCTTACCCCACCCTAAAGGGTATCGAGCTTACCTTGACGAGTTCCACTATGGTGTAGTTTATTAGAAACGGTAGTAATGTAATCAGTCAAGGTAAGATTGCTTTCTACAGCTGAAAAGGAGTGCTAGGGTGTGCAATAGTGAGAATATAACACAATAATCTTGAACTACAGCTGAAGAGGAGTGCTATGGGTGTGCAATAGTGAGAATATAACACAATACTCTTGAACTACAGCTGAAGAGGAGTGCTAGGGGTGTGCAATAGTGAGAATATAACACACTCCTCTTGAACTACAGCTGAAGAGGAGTGCTAGGGATGTGCAATAGTGAGAATATAACACAATACTCTTGAAATACAGCTGAAAAGGAGTGCTAGGGGTGTGCAATAGTGAGAATATAACACAATACTCTTGAACTACAGCTGAAGAGGAGTGCTAGGGGTGTGCAATAGTGAGAATATAACACAATACTCTTGAAATACAGCTGAAGAGGAGTGCTATGGGTGTACAATGAAAACACCCTGCCGGATATAAGAAACTCATTAAAGCGGTTAGAACATTCTTAGCAATCAATACCACAGTTTGAATCATTAAATGTTGTCATTAATTATATCTCTAAGTTCTAAACTAGCTAAACACGGACTGAAGATATCTCCTCTGCCCAGATAGACAGAACCAAATCTTACGTAATGGGAATTGAAACTTGAGGCTAGATTCTGTTGTCGCATTGAAACAGTAACTACCACACTCTGTGGGAAAACTCGAATAACGTTGGGAAGTCATTATATATAAATATGGTAAGAAACCATTAATTATTTATTAAAAAAAATTATTACATAAAACGAAAGCTATGGTTCTGATTAGGGGTCATCCATAAACCACGTAACGCTTTTTTCTTACCTTTATAGCCCCCCTGCTCCCATGTAAAACCGTGTATACATTTAGCCTAGCCCCCTCCCCCCCTCCCCCACCTGTGTTACGTAACTTATTTCACCAAAAGTGAATGTCATTATTTCATAGGGAAGTTTTGTGATACTGAAGGCGGGATTAGGATTTAATACTTCCTAAAATCCATTTTAAATCCTGATTATAAATGATTTCAGAGAGTATTCTTATTTATAACATTAGAATTTGAGTATAAGATCTGTGTTACGTAACAATTTGATGCACCCCCCTCCCCCCCATGTAACAGCATGTAGACAATAGAGCTCACCCCTCTTCCCCCCCCCTCAAAGCGTTACGTGGTTTATGAACGAGCCCTTAGTATCATTTTTTGTTTTATTGTTTGGCGATGCATTCAACGGATTGTTGGTATTTATTTTCCAAGCTGAATCACATTTCAAGGTCATATCGTTCAGTTCGGTAGTTGTGAGCGTGTATGACCAATGACCAAGCTATGAAGTGATCAGCCCACCCGAATGTATCATTTCTTTATTGGTTTTCCATGGAAATATTGAGGTTTTGGTAGAACGGAAATCAAAATGGAAGGTACCCGCCTCGGTGGCGTAGTTGGTTAACGCGCCAGTCGTTTTGAGCTAGACCACCAAGGACGGGGAGATCGAGGTTCGAATCTCGGTCGGCTGAACTGGGGGAGGGGGGTTCCTAAATGGTTTCCCACTCTCCCTCCATGCAAATGCGGGTTCACTTCCTCTAAAATTCAACCTTCCCAATTCCTAATCCATTAGTGTAATTAGTACTTAAGCGTATAACCCGAACGGGTAGTAAAACGCGGTACTAAATTAATTAATTAACATAGAAGGTCGTCTTTTCCAAGCGCTTCTCTGTTCAAGACATAATAACAGCGCCGTGTAGGTTCGGATCCCGGAAGTTGAAGGTTTGGAGGATGTTATCTCTGTTCAAGACATAATAACAGCACCATGTAGGTTCGGATCCCGGAAGTTGAAGGTTTGGAGGATGTTATCTCTGTTCAAGACATAATAACAGCGCCGTGTAGGTTCGGATCCCGGCAGTTGAAGGTTTGGAGGATGTTATTCATGTCAGGCAGTGACAGCTCCTGGCTATCTTTTTTTTTTCCATCGCGTCTTACTACCCGTTTGGGTTGGACGTATATCTAAGTAATAAACTAATGAGGCGGGGATGGGGAAGATTGAATTTAAAGGAAATGTAGCCGCATTCTCGTAGATGGAGAGAGGTAAACCATGTTTGATATAACACCCCCAATAAACCCGACAAGGAGTCGACCCTCTGATCTCATCTTTAACGGCAGTCTAGTTCAGTCCATTGCGATAGTGGCGCCTTAGGGCTTCCAGGGGTGTTCAACCTGTCCAAGGGCCAAAGTTTCTGCCTCATGTTGGCTCACAACACTGTACCGACAATATTAGGACTGAACACTTAATATCATATTTTCCTTTTGGAGTCCCCTCAGTGGTGATGACGTAACGTGAACGCACCCGAAATAGTACTTCCTCCCTTGTCTACGAGAATAGTAATTTGCCGGTTCAAGATAAAATTTGTTTAAAAACGTAATATTTTTCTTCACGTATAAAGCAAAAATAGTTAGTAAAATAACTTAGAATAGGTATTTAATTTATTATTCAATATGTAAAGTATAGGTTTGTATTTGTAATTTTGTCTCTTAAAATAATTGTATATTTTTCATGAGCCTGCGGGCCGCAGGTTGAAGAGCCCCGGTTTGGACCATTCGACCACTGAAACGGGTCGGATACCCCATAGTTCTGAAAGGTCGGGTACCCTATAGTTCTGAAAGGTCGGGTACCCTATGGTTCTGAAAGGTCGGGTACCGCATGGTTCTGAAAGGTCGGGTACCGCGTGGTATCTGAAAGGTCGGGTACACTATAGTTCTGAAAGGTCGGGTCCCCTATAGTTCTGAAAGGTCGGGTACCCTATAGTTCTGAAAGGTCGGGTACCCTATGGTTCTGAAAGGTCGGGTACCCTATGGTTCTGAAAGGTCGGGTACCCTATGGTTCTCACGAGGCTGACGTCCCAGACCCACTGCTACACAGACAAATCTGGAAGCTCTGAGTAATCGAACCCGGGACCTCTGGTTCTGTAGCCACGAACTCTGACCATTAGATCACTAAGGCGATCCTTATCTACTGAACCAATTTGGTCCAAAGAGATGTTTTGGCGTGAAAAAGAAGTGCAAATAATGGCGACCTTGACTCGCATTACTTACCTCCCCTCCACCTTAAGCTCCTCATATATTGCCATTGACAGTATCTCCTGCAATGGTCCAAACTCTGCCTGATATGTGAAATCTCTTCTGTCAAAAGAACAAAGCTGTGTTTCCCATTGTCTGAATGTCGACCTCGACAAAAGTCAACTGGTTATGTATTCACTTGCAAACTACACGCAGGTTATAAGTAAGTCACTACCAGTATCACAATCCTTTGCAATCCACACAGCTGTCTGTAGCGGTCCAGGGAAGACACTCATCAGAGTTTGCACAATCTTCTGCAATCCACACAGCCCAAGGTACGACATTAACTGCCAGTAGCGGTTCAGAAACTTCCTTTAGCCACGTTTCATCGAGAGTGGACAATTCAAGGTACAGCAGAGTATCCTTCATTTATTCTGAAAGGTGGCAAACTTACCTTGCTTAATTCTACTATGGGGAAATATTACAAGATAGGGATGAGTGTAATCCACTAAGGTAAGACTGTTTCAATTCAGGGTGGACAGAATGTACATTCAAATCACATATTCTATATATTAAAAAATCGTGTTACATTGGTACAACGCATGAGTTTCCATTGGTCTCGCTCGTCTTTCACGAAATGTAACGTAGCCCCGTGGCTTCTTTGGTGCTGACTGACAGCTCACAGCTGACTTCTGACAGTCAAAATTTAGGTATATACCTAAATTTCGACTGTCAGAAGTGACAGCTGCTAAACACATGTTTTTGCAGATCATATGGGTCGGCGTAGGGATACATAATTTGGTCTGGTAATTTTTCAGAGCTGTCAGTCAGCACCAAAGAAGCCATGGAGCTACTGTAGCATACACTTGCTGTAAGAGTGATTAATAGCCAGATAATATCCTCAATAACACGGTTGTTTTCCTCAATAATAATTGTGGTATTTTATTTTTGCACAGATAAACTGATCTGTGATGTCTCCCCAAGAGAACGGACCCGCAGCTCTGTCGTCGTGGTTGACCAACGAGTTCCTGCAGAGGATCCTAAGAGACGCGGAGAACCACGAAAGCACTGTCGTGACTAGCAGCGACATCAGACCCATGGGTGGCGGAGGTGACAACTATCTGAGTACAATGTACAGAGTTTCTGTCAAGACAAAGGACAAAGAAGAAGCGGTCAGTACGATATCGCTAGTTGTGAAGATGCCGCCGTCTGGGGTGGAAATGACGAAGCTCATCGCCAATTCCAGCGCGTTCTTGACTGAAATCAAAATACTTAGCGACGTCCTTCCCAAGATGTTTTCTCTGCTCAGAGAAACTTCACCGGAAGAACAAGAAGAGTTCGGCGCAAGGTGTTACTACGCCGAGAACACCATGCCATACGTCTTGATCATGGAAGATCTGGCTTCTAAAGGATTCCGAATGGCGGAAAGGCAGAAAGGACTCGATTTACGACACAGTCTTGTAGTCATGAGGAGCTTAGCGAGGTACCACGCCACAGCGATCGCCTTTCATAAACGCGATCCGGAGTTAGTGGAGTCGTTCGAGGAAAACTTCTTCAGCGACTCGAGAGGTTTCGTGTCCAACGCCACCCTCCCCATGTTGAAATCTCTAGCCGCGGTCGTGAGGTCTTGGCCCGGTTTCGGGGACGACTATCACGATAGGTTGCTCAAGCGCGTCGATACCATCTACGACGACGTCCTGGAGGTGATGAAACCCGAGGATAACGCTTTCAACGTCCTGAACCACGGCGACCTCTGGGTGAATAACATGTTGTTCCGATACGAAGAGGTTACCGGCGAGGTTCAAGATGTGAAGTTTGTCGACTTCCAGCTGTGCCGGTACATGTCGCTCGGGATAGACCTCCAGTACTTCATCCACACGAGTGTCGCCGAGGAGATACGGGCGGAACGCGTGGGGGACTTACTGAGAGAGTACCACGAGACTCTGTGCGCCACCCTGGAGGATCTGCGATGCGGCGACAGAATCGTCACGTTCCAGGAACTTGTGGACGAGTATGAGAGGAAGGCGCTGTTCGGTTTTTTCGTCACAACAATGATCCTCCCAATATTGCTATCTGACCCCGATACTATCTTTAACCCCGAACAGTCGCACCAGAAAGAAGACGAAGATGTAGTTACAAAACGCATGAGTAACACACATTTTACAACAGTCATAAAAAGACTTCTTCCGATTTACGAAAAAAAGAATTTTTTCTAGGGTTTTTTTTAGTGATAATTTTGTTCAAATTTATTTTTTACTATTTGTGTTTGAAATCATTTTTTATCATATGACGTATGCGAAGCCGTCGAGATTTTTTAAAGGTAGATAATTCGTAGCCAGGGCCCCAATTTTGATGACATGTCATATTTTTTTCTTTTGGTACATCATAAACAATGCTCAGGTATATCTACATTCTGTTCACTATGCCTTGGTTGTAGAAACTTTATTTATAGTTCATTCTTTAATTATTTTTTTGTCATTTAAATTTCTTTAGATATATTTTATTAGTTTGCATAATTTCTGAGACATTTTTAGGCATTTTTGTACTATTTTTAGGCATTTAAGTTGAATAAGTATATTTTTTAATACTATCTATATTTTATAAATGGACAAATGCTCCAATATAAATGTTTTCACCCCACAGTTGTCTGAATGAGAAGATAATGAGATAATGAGTCCTGTATGTATCTAATTTACTTGTTTGATTGTAAATACTCATTCCTGGTGAGACTGTAACTAGGCTGAGAGGGTTGCGTTGGGAGGGGGTAGCTATTACTTCTCAAGCAGGTGTTACACATTCCTGGTGAGACTGCAACTAGGCTGAGAGGGTTGCGTTGGGAGGGGGTAGCTATTACTTCTCAAGCAGGTGTTACACATTCCTGGTGAGACTGTAACTAGGCTGAGAGGGTTGGGTTGGGAGGGGGTAGCTATTACTTCTCAAGCAGGTACTACACATTCCTGGTGAGACTGTAACTAGGCTGAGAGGGTTGCGTTGGGAGGGGGAGTGGCATCTCATCGCCTCAATCCTTTGGCACACGTCATGGTTTTACAGTGTTGTCAGATTGAAAACTCAGTCGCAAGCGAAACAACGCCACACTGACTCGCACGACAGTAGAAACCTTTCAAAATTAGCTCTGTTTTAGTACAGCCTGCTATTTGCGAGTATTTTCGTAAGTTTCAAAATTAGGGGTCCTCGTGAGACTATAACTAGGCTGAGAGGGTTGCGTCGGAAGGGGGTAGCTATTACTTCTCAAGCAGGTACTACCTATTCCTGGTGAGACTGCAACTAGGCTGAGAGGGTTGCGTTGGGAAGGGGTAGCTATTACTTCTCAAGCAGGTACTACACATTCCTGGTGAGACTGCAACTAGAGAGGGTTGCGTTGGGAAGGGGTAGCTATTACTTCTTAAGCAGGTACTACCTATTCCTGGTGAGACTGCAACTAGGTTGAGAGGGTTGCGTTGGGAAGGGGTAGCTATTACTTCTCAAGCAGGTATTACACATTCCTGGTGAGACAGTAACTAGGTTGAGAGGGTTGCGTTGGGAAGGGGTAGCTATTATTTCTCAAGCAGGTATTACACATTCCTGGTGAGACAGTAACTAGGTTGAGAGGGTTGCGTTGGGAAGGGGTAGCTATTACTTCTCAAGCAGGTATTTGTTATGGCAATCAAGGTTATATTCAGTAGAGAAAGAGTTAAGTTGCTAAAGGCCTTTCATTGCCAACATCCCATTTGTAAATCACGTCTTTGATTTAGTCGCTGCGCACAGCACGAGTTTTTGTTCATATTTTTAGGTGATTTAAAAAAATGTTTCGCTTATCATAGTCCTGGCCTTGATTATAATTATTTTACCGCCATTGATCAAGGTCTTTACCATGTTTTTAGGGGATGCAGGTCTATAAAATACTGAGGGGGGGGGGTAGTCTTACTTGACGTGGATTGTGATTAGATCCTCCAACAAGAGAATGGGAGGATTTAAAAAAATATATTCAATCCCTCCAGAAGCGATTTCAACTTTTTTTAATTAATTAGGGCTGGACAGTCCAATTTTCATTATAAGAACTTTATATTATAGATAAAGCTACTAGATCTACTTTCATGCATTCATACGTAAAGTCATATTATCTACAGATTTCACTTTTGATATATAAATATTAACGATAATGATAGTAAAATGTTATCAATGTTGACCACAAAATATGTTTCTATTTTGTAAAAGTTCCTTCTCAAGAAAATTGGACTGTGGGTGTTATGAACTGTTTAAGTCTCCGACCCGCTTCGGTGATCGCGCCGTCCAAGGCGTCCAAGCAATAGACCATACTGCTGATGTTGGGAAGATCCACCGGTTGGGGTGTATTTAGGGAGGTTTCTCCAATATGTTTTTCCTCTCACGCAAATGCGGGTACACTCCCTCGTAATTCAACCTGCCTAATAACCAACACATTATCGTAATCAGTAAATCATTGCGTACAACCCTAAATGGGGGTGAGAACTCCTCCCAAACATTGAGGGGCACAAGCACTCACTTTCCACCCTCCTGCAGGTAACATGGCTCGACGTATGAGAACATGAAAGTACAGTTCTCAAGTGTTGTTACCGTCACCTTGTGTCGAACCAACAGTCGCAGATTTGCTCGTTCGTTCCCTGAGAATTGAGTTATCAGACAGCCTCGGGACCAATTGCATTAGAGAGAGAGAGATGGAGATAGTACAGAGCCGGAGGTTAAACCTGCGCGCTCAAGGTCAAGGACGCCGCCTACTCCGAGAGGAATATCCTCACAATACTGAATACTTCAGTCCTGAATCTTCCGAAACAATCCTCATTATCTCCGAATGTTCTGACGTGACCCTGTTTTGTTTTTTTAGCACCGCGTCTTACTACCCGTTTGGGTTATACTCTTGTACCAATTACATTAAATGATATTAAAGATGAGGAAGGCTATATGTATAGGAAGTGTGCCCGCATTTACGTGGAGAGATAGTGGAAAACTATTTAGGGAAAACCACCCTCAGTACATCCGACCTAGATTCGAACCTCGATCTCGACAGTCCAGCCTCCTGCGAGAGTAGCGCGTTAGACCGAGCGACCATGAACCTGTTTCTAACAGTTCACTTCGACCTTAGAACTGAGTCATTTCAACTGGATCATAATTTAAAACGAGCTAATTTCACCTTTGTGATGATTAGTATTTTCTCATGACCCCTCGGAGAAAGAAAGTATTGTGATCGTCTCAAACAAATCTGATTCTTTCACGACCCACCGAACCCTAAAAAGTGGTTTTTGTGATGACGTTTGTCTTGTACTTGGTCTAAGGGACGAAACCGTTTTACCGATCAGGCTAAAACTTGGTATCTGGGGTTTTCATAAGGTTCGACAAAGGATTTTTCGAAACTATCCATCCAACCTTAAAATTAAGGCTTAGCACTTAAGGGAAAAAAAGAGAGTAAATCGATTTCCTCGAAATACGCTCAGACGATTTTTACTAAAATTCGTATCTAGGCACTATTTAATATTAATAACAAAATGGTGAATCTAATTTTTCTGACCAGCTCCGGCCGCGTGGTTAACGTGCTACTCTCACAGAATAATAGACTACCAATAATTGGGAGATCTAGGTTTGAATCCCGGTCGGGTGTACTGAGGGTGTTTTTCCCCCAAATGATTTTCCACGCAAATGCGGGTACACTTCCTCTAAATATAACCTTCATAATCCATAAAATAAGTAGCATGATTAGTACATAAGCTTATAGCCCGGACGGATAGTAAGACACAGTGCTAAACAAAATACTGGACGAATGATTTGTGGGTACTTTACCTAAGCTGATATCTTTAATTTTGATCATATCTCTGCAACTCTCTGAGATATGAAAGACGCTATAGCTATAAAGTTGTAGATTTATTAAAAATAAAAACCCTCTTGTTTGAAATGCATTTTTATAAAACCGATGGTTTCCAAGTTACAAGTAACGCAATCAAGATGGTCTTATGGTTTCCAAGCTACAAGTAACGCAATCAAGATAGACCGATGGTTTCCAAGTTACAAGTAACGCAATCAAGATGGTCTTATGGTTTTCAAGCTACAAGTAACGCAATCAAGATGGACCGATGGTTTCCAAGTTACAAGTAACGCAATCAAGATGGTCTTATGGTTTCCAAGCTACAAGTAACGCAATCAAGATGGACCGATGGTTTCCAAGCTACAAGTAACACAATCAAGATGGACCGATGGTTTCCAAGCTACAAGTAACACAATCAAGATAGACCGATGGTTTCCAAGCTACAAGTAACGCAATCAAGATAGACCGATGGTTTCCATGCTACAAGTAACGCAATCAAGATGGACCGATGGTTTCCAAGCTACAAGTAACGCAATCAAGATTGACCGATAGTTTCCAAGCTACAAGTAACGCAATCAAGATGGACCGATAGTTTACAAGATACAAGTAACTCAATCAAGATGGACCGATAGTTTACAAGATACAAGTAACGCAATCAAGATGGACCGATGGTTTCAAAGCTACAAGTAACTCAATCAAGATGGACCGATGGTTTCCAAGCTACAAGTAACTCAATCAAGATGGACCGATGGTTTTACTTCCCATCTGAATAAAGTTGTGATACGGATTTTCACGACTCTCAGGGAACCCCGCTGAGATTCGAACCCCGACGTACCAAGACTGACAGCCGAGAGTCCTTTCCATTGTAGAGTTTCTCAAGTTATTACACCGCCGGTACTATGTTTGCAGTATGCGGTGAGTGTACTGTTAATAATCTGTCAGTAGGTGCCAGGCGCTAATAAATCTGTGTTTTTATTGCCTATAAAACTCAAAATGGTGGCATTAGAAGCTCCGGTTCTCTAAATACCGGCCATTTATTGGCACCTTTTGATGCTCCTTAGTAAACTGTTGCGTGGAAAACAAAATAAACCAAGAAAGCATTGCCCGGGGCCGGAAATATAATTTGTGTGTTGCGAATTTTTACATTCTTGGACAGAGGAAGTATTGTGATCGTCACAGAAATATAACTTGAGATTTTGATGGACGTTACATGACCCACCGGACTTGAATCTGCTCTAACGATTTTGGTTAAAATTCATATCCTGGCGAGCGTGACCTGGCGGTCTAGGGGTAAGGTGTCGAACTTCTGTGCTGAGGGTCCGGGGTTCAATCCTCGGTCCCGGCACAGATTTATCTGATTACCAAACCCTTCCTTCACCTCTGACAAACTTCACCTCTGACAAGACGTGTATTAATCACAACTTGTGAATGTGAGGAATGCCAGGCCTCCACCGTGGTTCGGATCACACGTTAAGCTGTAGGTCCTATTTCATCTCACAATCACCCTACCACTACATTACCGAACGGGTAGTAAGACGCGTTGCTAATAATAATAATAATAATAATAATAATAATAATAATAATAATAATATCCTGGCATTGTTTAACTTTATAAACAAAATGACGTATCTAATTTTTCCGGAAAAATTACTTTGAGGATAGGTATCCACACCCGGGGGTATCTACAATTTTGATAATTTTCCCGCAAATCTTTTGAGATACGAAATAAGCGATCATTTAAAAGTTGTAGGAGTATTAAAAGTAAAACATTTCAGACTGTTCGACACCTGAACTCAGTCGCTATCGTGTCTGTTTACTGAGCTAAGGGTCGCGGGCTCTATTCCCGGCGGGGTTCTATCATTGGGGAAATATGGGTTTCCCTCTTCAGAAGTGATGAATTAATGGCCGGGGGGGAGGGGGGGGATGGATGTTGTGTCTGTTCCATAATTAAGTTAGTTTATAAGTTGTGTGCTGATATAATAATTTGGTTCAGAAAATGCCCGTTGAACACCTCAAATAATAAGTTTTTCTGTTTAAAAGGACCTTATCTAAGATTATTCTAATTTATTCATAAATCATGTAATCTGCAGCTATCAGTGTTGATAAATAATAATAATAAATATAGTAAACTGTTATCAATGTTGACCGTGAACAAATGTGTTTGTATTTTCTTAAAGGTCCTTTCTATGAAGATTTGAGTATAGTTAAATCAGTAGCACTCATTGTCCAGTGTAAACTACGATACATTCCCATGTGTGTGTTTAGAAAGATTGATGAGAGGACCAGTTGTTATGTAGAGACGGGGTCTGATCCAGTCGGTGCTGCCATCTGTGGGAGAGGACCACAACATATTCGCCTGGGTCGATACGAGATACTGCCCGCATTACCGTCCACTCAATTGAAAATACAAGCACTAGTATAATTATTTAGCCTACGTTTTCTAAACTTATGTTTTATTTTTGGTACTAATTTCTCTGGCGGAATAGTTGTTAAGGTGGGAGTGCAGGGAATGCGAGAAAAGGGAGTGTTTTTTCAGTTTGCATACCAAAACTTTTTTTTGGTCAAAATAAATCAAATATTGCTTCAGTACAAACATCGCTTGAATTTCTTCACACGGTGATATCAACAGTTGTTGAATATCTGTCATGAGTATAGCGGCATCATATGATAAAAATTTTAAATGAAGAGAAAAAAATTGTCATTAGATTTAAGGAAATTCTTGACAGATATTCAACAACTGTTGATATCACCGCGTGAAGAAAATAATTAAACTCTGTTTCTAGTGGAGAAATATTTGTTCTATTTCGACCAAACAAAAGGTTTTGATGTAAAAAAATGCGAAAAATACTTACCTTTTCTCGCTTAACTTGAGGTATGGTTACGTCAAAGTGGACCTAGTAGCTTTCTTGGCTGTCAAATAGGACTTCCTAGGAAAATGGAATATTATTTACCGCCGTCGATAAATAAATAATAACCACGACTTGAGGGTAGAAGTAACCCGCTTCGGTGGCCGCATGGTCTAACGCGCTACTCTCGCAGTAGACTAGACTGCCGATGACAGGGAGATCGAGTTTCGAATCTTGGTTGGAGGAGGGTGGTTTTTACAAAATTGTTTCACTCTCTCTCCCCACACAAATGCTTGTGCACATCCTTTAAAATATTCCTAATCTCTAAAACCATCAGCGTAATTATTACTTATGCGTATAGCCCGAACGGGTAGTAAGACGCGGCGCTAAAATAATTAAAAATGTATATACAAAGTTTGGTGGAAATTTGTGTCCAATGGTTGGTCAGATTTAGACACCTTTTTCCTATAGGGGCTATTAAAAAATTATTCAGATTAAACTAATCCTTTGATCATAATCTATTACCCCCAATAACTTCATGAAAACTTAAGTAAGGGTAGCTAAATATTAAATATATTATTTTTTGGAATCATCCCCCCCCCC
>CABFWO010005143.1:42113-52420 GCA_902155825.1 Timema genevievae
GATGTGGATAACTTTTTAAAAATTGTGTGCCGAAGTGCTCCTGAAAGTTACAGAATCGCGACTATCCTGCCTTCCGTATTATCCGGCCCAGTTCTCGGTGTTAACAAGTTCGTTTTAAAAATAAACAAACCAGTACATCTCCACTGCAAAACACGCCACTTTAGGCCGGATATTCGCGACTTTAGTGTATTGGTTATAAATGATTTCGTCTTGTTTTAAACATGATGAGTAGTATGTTTTGTTATGTTATGTTAGTATTCCATTTCGGTATCAACTTTCGGTATCAACTTTCTCTCCGCTTTACGATATATTGTATAAGTAACAAACAACTGTTGAGGCCGGTGTTGGACAATAACAACTATCAATAGCCGCACTTACTACGTCAACAGACTGCTTTATTCTACCGCCGATACTTTGAGGTGTTTCGACGCCGCGAGCAACAAACACACTAATTACTCTTGTCTCCGAGACAATGGATTCTGGTTCAGTGGT
The DNA here is from genome assembly GCA_902155825.1 of Timema genevievae. NCBI lineage: Eukaryota > Metazoa > Arthropoda > Insecta > Phasmatodea > Timematidae > Timema > Timema genevievae. The sequence goes on from CABFWO010005143.1 coordinate 42,606, forward strand.
TTGTGGATGTATTACAAGTTCCTGTTTGATACGTCACCATTGCACTGTACGTTCAACTCAAGGAATATTAATGGATTCACCTAAGGGGTGGGTAAAAGGAAGATAGTTAAGAATAAAAATATCCCCGGTAGCGTGGAGGGAGATTGGGAGGTCACAGTGCAAATTACCATCGTTTGAAACAAGTTTAATACAGGGATTTGAATATATAGTGGAACTTGACTCATTCGAACTTTTCGCCCGGTCCTGTGAATTTTGTATTAAAACAATATTAAAAAATCGTGGATAGTTCGAATTTTGTTTTGTTTAGTTCGAACTTTTCGTAAGTTATAATGTACTGTGCAGTATTGTTTATCTACTTCTAGTTGCGGTGCCGGATTGTTCTATTTTTGAAAACAGGGGAGGCGACGTTGGAGTGCGGTCAGTAATCTTTTTCACGCCCCTCCCCCTCTTACCCATACGTCTTTGTTTACACGCACAGTTCTGTACTCCGTTAGTCAAGGTCGAACTTCTCGAGCGGTTATGTGCGCTGTTCTTAGTGATTAGGTCGTAGTGATATTCTTGTGACGTGCGAGTTTATTTTGTTTAGTACATACTGTACAGAAGTGTTTGTGTTTGTGTGTGTGTGTGTGTATAGTGATGTCACTGTCCAAGCCACAGTCTTATAAATAATTAACTTAGATTATAATTACATTAAATTAGAATCATACACTATGACTGAGAGATTTTTCAATTCCTTTTAAGAAACTTATTTGAGTAGAATTTTTGGATGGTTCGAATTTTTTCCTGGTCCCTTTAAGTTAGAACTATCCAGGTTCCACTGTATTATGATTTAAGAAATATTCTCGTAACCATCCCATATTGTCTTACTTAATCTGTGGCATTAGGAACTCGCTTACAAAAGTACGCCACCTATCCCAATCTCGAGCTAGTTCTATTCAGTTCACCTCAGTACACCCAACCGAGACTCTAACCCCGATTTCCCCGTCATCGGCAGTCTAGTCTTTTTAGAGAGTGACCCCTTAGACCATGCGGCCATACTTGATTATATACTTTCATTTAAAAACTATCTGTTATATTTGCAACATTAAATATAAACAAAGATATTTACTCTTTCAGAGCGCGAATACATGAAATGTTGGGATTCAATCCTACTCCAATGATATTTCCTGCTTAATAATCCTAGATTAAATATTCATCCTATCGAAATGACAGTGTCAACACCAAAGATAAACCTTGGCTCATTCTTGAGTCAACCCCTTTTAAAATTTTTTTGGATAGGCTACATTTGTAACATATCTGCTGAGAGGGTTGCCTGTTAGAGCTATCTCGCGGCGTTATTCTGAAACTATGAACTCTCGTTCATCAACTGACAGTCCCTCAAACCAGGATCCAGAAATAGTTCCAATATTTAGTTTTACTTTATCGCAACTACGCGGAGAAAAGGAAGTATTGTGACCGTAAAAAAATAGAAATCGATATTTTGATGAATGTCTGTATCTTGGCCTAGACCTGAAAACATTTTACTGCTCGGGCTAACTTGGCATTCAGGGTTTTTTAAGGTCCCCCAGAGGAGTTTTCGGAATGATCCATGTAACCCTAAAACTAAGGGTAGTTTACTTAAAAATGAAAAGGTTTAGAAAAAATTGACTTTCTCGAAATACGCTCTAACGATTTTGTTTAAAATTCGTATCTAGGTACCATTTAATATTACATACAAAATGACGCATAATACCCGCTTCGGTGGCCGCATAGTTTAACGCAATACTCTCGCAGTAGACTGGACTGCCAATGACGGGGAGATCGGGGTTCGAAGCTCGGTCGGACGCTCTGTGGGTGGTTTTTCCACTCCTCCACGTAAATGCGGGTACATTTCCTCTAAATATAACCTTCCTAATCCCTAAAACCATTAACTTAATTAGTACATAGGCGTATAACCCGAACTAACGCGGCGTTTAAAAAGTGTCTCGTCTAATTTCCTGGAATAACGACTTAAGCTGTGGTTACAGGGAAAACGTACTCGCGCAAAAATGATTTGGGATAGCCCTTTGTTTTAAGTAAATGGATCCCGCCTTCAAATTATATTTGTTAGAAAATAATTATTTAAAGTTCCCCATTTTAGAGAATAACCCTATAGAATACTGGGTGGTTTTCTCAATGCAATTTAGGTGAATACTCTGTATTACATGAAGAGCTATCCACTTAACCCACCACATTTCGCGAATACCGCACTACCGAATGTCTTCTAACCAAACTAATAGGTGTTTCAAACTCCATATTTTTTTGACTCTTTACCACTTTGATCGTGCCCAAATCTCTAAGATAAATGTCGTTCGCGCGAACGAAACAAACTTGTAGCGATTCGCGCGACTAATTCGCCTCTAGTGTGACCATCCCCGTTTGTTTCATTCGGGCGAATATGTTTCCACTGTAGCCACAGCCCTAGAGGGTACTTGACATGACGCACCAACAGTCTCTAGTACATAGTTCTCGTGTTTTTCAAGATCTCCTATAAAATGAGTATTATAAATTGTTTCCGGTGCTCAATATTTACGGTTTTCTTCAAGCAGGCCATGGAAACTACACGAGAAGGCCGTGGCTGTACCTTATAGAAAACACGTGCTAGTTTTAAAGGCTGTGCGATTCTGTACAAAGCTTCGAATTTTTTTTTAAATTTAAATCCTAATATAGATAGAATTTCTATTCGAGTCAAAAATTTTCGAATCTTATTATTTGAAAGATTTTTAATCCAGATTATAAATTTCAAATCCAAATATATTTCAGATTCTAATCCGAAGAAATGTAACTTTAAACTCTAATCTAAAAGTTACACTTGCTATTTTGTTTTTCTAGAGACATATTCCGACGCCTTAGCTCAGTCGGTAACGTGTGTCTCCCAGGTTCGATTCCTGGCATGGCCGGAAAATCTATCATGTGGGTTTCCCCCTTTTAGCAATGATGAATTAACGGCCCGGGGGAGGGGGAGCAGGGTGTTGTGTCTGTTCTAGATTTAAGTTAGTTTATAAGTCGTGTGCTGATATGATCAGTCGGTTCAGAAAGTGCACGTTAAATACATAGTATAAAATAAATGAAACATTTAAAGAAATTATCATGGATCCATTATTTGACTCGGTCATAGAAACTTGTGAATGTTATCATGTTAATAGAATGTAACGTTTTAATCACCTTATTTTTTTTATTAAACTCAATTATGCATATGCACATGTTTCAATTCAAAATAAATATCGATATAACTTAATCCTAGATACATTTAAGTCTTGTTGACAACCTTCACGTATCAGTTTGTTATGAATTGTTAGTACTAAGACTGTCGGTTACGAGTCGCCGTTATTGTGGATATAGTGGCTGAAACTTTCAACAGCCACCAGATAGACTCAACACACCAACAATTGGTGAAACATTAGCCTGGATAAGATTAGAACAAGGATGTCTCACTGATAGAGCATTGGCGTGCAAAGACAAAGGTCCCGGGCTCGATTCCCGTGTCCAGGTTGTAATTTTAAACAAATTTAAATTAACCTAATATTTGATTTGTACTTGATATTATTTAAAAAAAATTGTTTTGTACAAAAAATTTCTACTATAGCATATTCATTAGACACATAATTCATTAAAAAAAAATATAATCTTATTATATTCGAACTGGTAATCAAAGTTAGATTGGAAATGTTGTTTGTTATGACATGTTTGACTGATTCTGTCAATTGTTGTCTGTTTCAGTCGGAGCAGGCGGATTCTGATCGTGGTGAGTTATTATTATTATTATTATTATTATTATTATTATTATTGGGTCAGACTTAAAAATATACTGTCCTTGATACATCCGTGGGAAGCTACTTCAGCCGTAGAACCTATAATAAGTGTCGTGTCGGGAAATGTTGCCAGGGTAAGCAGAGCTTGTTTAAACTGTAACTGTGAATTGTTCTCATCACTCAGTAGAACACTCATTGGTCAGGTATAGACGAACATACATTCTCATGTGAGTTATGTAAAGCAAATTTTATGTATGACTATTCAAGTGACTCGTATGATTGGTCAAATGGGGACAGAGTGGGAGAGAACATATCACAAGTAGAGTTCTAACAAGCTCTGCTTACCCTGGCGACACTTCACGACGACCTGAAAGTAGTGTGTGATCTATTCTAAACGTTGTTCAATAGCTCTCTTTTAACTATCAGCACCTTCCTTGACCAAACTTTTAAGGAGATATAATCATGTTATGTTCCTTCAACTGAAAAGGTCTAGGACCATTCAAATACCAGTATTGTTGATTGACAATTTTCAGTAAGTGCTGACTCGATTAATTTTAGCTTTTTTTCTCTTCATATTTTGTCTGAATATCATCATGGTTTCCTAGTTTCAATCTTACTTTTCATTTTATTATGTTTCGGCTTATATCATAATTTTTCTTTGGTAGCCTATAACATTAATTTCTTTTGTTACCAAATTAATACTTGTTTATTGTCTGCTTTTCCGTATATTTTATACTTTTTTGTATAATTCAATTGGCAATTAATGATGTTACATCACATTCTTTTGGCCACTAAATGCGAAGCATAACTACCTGTGTGGACTTAAGTTAATGAATGATATATGAATTTATTGTTTCTTATCAATGATACTAATCAGTGGTAGAGCATTGAGGACAGTTCCGTTCTCTTGTCTTAACTCCCGTCGTTTGACAGTTACAATATGGAGTGTTCCAACCTTTGTTTAATTTTCCAGGGGTGTCCATGAAACGCTGCCGGTGGCCCTCCAGGGCTCGCGGTTTCTTCATGAGGCTCCTTGCCTCACTCTGCTTGTGCAACTCTGACGGCAATAAGGGCTCTTAAGGCGAGCCTTGTGACGTCACCGCTTCCTTGCCCGGCCGACAGATGTCGCAGTCTGTAGGGCCTAGTGTTTGTTTTATCCGCCAACAGATGTCCCTGTCTGCCTGCCCGCCCGCCTGTTCAGTGTATAATGTATTGCAAAACAATTCAGTTATATCGTCTCCCAAGTAATAAATATCGGCAATACGTTTATAATAGTATTATTTATTAAATTGTAAGAGATAAAATGGAATGTCGCTATAGTAAATAATGAGATACACGCCCTTTGAATGGTATTTGTTTGTATTAAATGTTAATAAGTTATTATTTTTAAGAGTTAAATTGTAGTAGCATATTTTTTATTATGTAGCAAAATGTAACTATAATGAAATTTAGTTTTTGTGTAGCATTTATGTGGTGAGAAATATTGTAAATATCCATCTAAAAACTACAATGATACGCTTCACTTCATATCTTCAAAGATGGGAACACAATATTTAAAGTAAAAATCCTAATATTTTAATATAAATAGTTTTATGTAGAAATGAGTGTTAGAAACCATTAAAAATAATAAGTATATGTTTGAAGTTTATGTAAAAGTATATATTTTAAGTAAAGTTTGTATTTTCTGAACAAGTAAGTCAGTTTTGTATTTTAAACGCAAACGATGCGATGTTTCACAAACTCTGTTTTAAGATATTTTTTTTATCGAATCCAAATTCTTACCAAAGCGCTAATAACCCTTAGTTGTACGCTTTAAAATACCGATTAGTAATATTGAATGTACTTATTGGTTCGACAGATCCAACCTGTTGGATGGCGTCTTGGTTCCAAATTATAAGTCAAGCTGTTGTGCAATTAATCGGAAATGTAAAATATTTTTTAACATGTTTGTAAGAATCACAAATTATTTCAAGCTCATGCATGGACGATTATCACACTTTTTTTTTAAATGTTGTTTGTTTGTTTGTCAGATATATAGTGAATGTATCAGTCGTGTTTATGGACGTTTTTTGAAATGGATTGTTTTGATATTAAATGTTCGGTCCTGGATTTGTTTATTTGTATTCCAGTTTGGTTTGAGTTATACTCACATTGATACAACTTAATCCATTTCCATTTTTAGACACTTTTGTAAGCGTTGGGATGTAAAGCATTGAATGCTGTAGGCTCACAGACTATATATATAAGTATGTTATATTCTTCTCTTTACTTTAAACGCCTTCCAAACGAGTTCAATTAAAATCACTGTGTGAAAATCACACACTTGATTTATGATGTTGATAAAAAAAACGCTTTAAAGATATCTTAAAATTTAAAACAATGTAATACTAAATCAGGAATTGCCCTCTACAAGGTATCATTTTGATAAAACCACACTTTCCGATTTGACCTAAAGCTTCCTTGTTGAATACCTTCAAATGTTAATAAACGACTAGTGTATTAAGTTTTGTAATCTTTGAACTTGTTTATCTCTTCTTCTGTGTCCACACGAATAAAACATTTTAAAAGGGAGGGAACACAAACTACAATATGTCCATCTATCTTTGTGTACGTAGCAAATCTCTTCTTGATTGGGCCAAATATTAAAATTAAACTTTCCAACAATTTTCCTGGGAACAGTCGACAATCATATTTTATTAAATCTACTTCATAATTATACTCACGACTTCAAGTTTTGTATTTTTGATAAAAATGGGAAAAATGGAGAAAATAAATTAAATATTGAATTTAAATAAATATTCTAATGTGATCATTTAAAAGAAAAATCTTTTGTAATAAAAGTGTCGAAATAAATGATAAAGCACTAATTTATTTTGTTAATCGATTTAAGTGTAAATCCCAATAAGTAATAAATATTATATATGATTAAAAAAATGTCTGAAATAAAATGTAATTTTCAAATCTACCTTTTCCCCACGGTAAAGATAATCTTTAATAATGTAAACACCATGTGTAAAGTATGAAATTAAATTAATTAAATATTTAAAACTGCTGAACTTGTCGAACTCTCGCTAATGGTACTTTAATGAATAATAATAAATAATAATAATAAACACTACATCGTGATGATCTCGCTGTAAATCCGCCATTAAAAGGAAAGTAAGTTTACCTTTGCCGTGGACAAGGTGTAGAATGGCGAGTGACACCTCCAGGTAGTTATAACACTAATTGATGTTGTAATTGCCGCTGTTTGTTGTCGAGAGATGTACGTGTTGTAAACATGCTGGTGACGTCACTCGAACGTGTACAGCCCCACACACACAACTTGGGAGACACCCAGTAGTTCTATAGATAATATCGAGCCGGTTATAATTCTATCCATCAGTAAAAAATGAGAACAATAATGTTCGTCTTAGGTAAAATTATGTTGTTTTTATTGGTCGGGGTTATTTTTGGTTTTATGCCCTTTCCTTTCTCGAAACATCTGGTCGAATGTAAACGCTCCAAGTTTTCTTAATGGGACCAGCTGGAATAGGTGAGCGGTAAGCACTCCTGACTGACCGGCTCCTTTGGGGGGGATTTCTCTAGAATGTAGTCTATTTTTACGTCCTCCCCTCTTTCGCCCTCCCCCTTTCTACCCCTCTTTCTTTCCCCCTCCTCTCTATCTTTCCCCCTCCTCTCTAGTCAAAGACTAATTAACTACCATAATATTCACCCTCCTAATCCTGTGTTTAGGTTGGTTAGTCCATACAACAAAATACAATAAAAGTGTCAATGTCTAGTTGAGTTGTAACTTCCCTGGCAACGGTTCGTTGACCGCCACTGGGTGCCACCTCCTCGGTCCATGAAAGGATACGATGGTGGACTGTATGTGACGTGTGTGATAATGACGTGACTGTATGTGACGTGTGTGATAATGATGTGACTGTACACACTTCAACAGCTCTGCTCACTTTCTGCGGGCGTGAAACTTGCACATATCACTGAGACGAGGTACAGTCCTGGAGAATAGGTACGGTCTTGGAGAAGAGGTACGGTCTTGGAGAAGAGGTTCGGTCTTGGAGACGAGGTACGGTCTGGGAGAAGAGGTACGGTCTGGGAGAAGAGGTACGGTCTTGGAGAAGAGGTTCGGTATTGGAGACGAGGTACGGTCTGGGAGAAGAGGTACGGTCTGGGAGAAGAGGTACGGTCTGGGAGAAGAGGTACGGTCTTGGAGACGAGGTACGGTCTTGGAGACGAGGTACGGTCTTGGAGACGAGGTACGGTCTTGGAGAAGAGGTTCGGTCTTGGAGACGAGGTACGGTCTTGGAGACGAGGTACGGTCCTGGAGACGAGGTTCGGTCTTGGAGACGAGGTACGGTCTGGGAGAAGAGGTACGGTCTGGGAGAAGAGGTCCGGTCTTGGAGACGAGGTACGGTCTGGGAGAAGAGGTTCGGTCTTGGAGAAGAGGTTCGGTCTTGGAGACGAGGTACGGTCTTGGAGAAGAGGTTTGGTCTTGGAGAAGAGGTACGGTCTTGGAGAAGAGGTTCGGTCTTGGAGACGAGGTACGGTCTGGGAGAAGAGGTTCGGTCTGGGAGAAGAGGTTCGGTCTGGGAGAAGAGGTACGGTCTTGGAGAAGAGGTTTGGTCTTGGAGAAGAGGTTTGGTCTTGGAGACGAGGTACGGTCTTGGAGACGAGGTACGGTCTTGGAGACGAGGTACGGTCTGGGAGAAGAGGTTCGGTCTGGGAGAAGAGGTTCGGTCTTGGAGACGAGGTACGGTCTGGGAGAAGAGGTACGGTCTTGGAGAAGAGGTACGGTCCTCTGTCAGGTGTTTCTACATTATTTTAAAGGGGGGAGGTGGGAGAGGTTGAGGAACTAAAGTTAAGGCGGGGACGTAGGGGACGAGAGAAAAGGACACGCTTGAATACTCTCTACCTGGTGATATCAACGCTTGAATATCTCTGATGAGGAGTGAACGAGTTGGATTAGGACTTTTTATATTCATTTTAAAATATTGCTTCGTGGGATGGTTAGAAGTAGCTCGGAGGTTAAAAAACACTTTGGTACACCCGATCAGGATTCGAACCCCCCCGCATGAAGCCCGCTTTGGTGGTCGAACGGTCTAAGGCGTCTCTTTTGCAATATACTTTGAATCCCTGTCGAATGCTCTAAGGTTATTTTTTCTCAGATGGTTTTCCACTCTCCCTCCACGCAAATGAAGGTACAAGGTTCGTCATCCTTAATACATTATCACGCGCCGTCTGGTCGGGTAGTGAGACGTGGTGATACAAAAAAATGCGAGCGTGACGCGTTAGACCGCGTGATCACCGAAGCGTTGTGTTTTTTTTTGACTGTTTCTTCAAAGAATGTGATATTTTCTCCAAACGTGTGGTTAATATTTCTGTACGTGTTGTTATCGAGGAAATAGGTCACGTGACACCGCCCAGGGCTTGGCGTGTCCTCTGGGGTCATGCCACCACTTACCTGGGACAAGGCAAGGGGCAAATACACGTCACTTCCTGTCATATTCTCTCCCTGGGGCTAACATCAGTGATTCGAGTCGTAGTGGGGTTGGAACTGGTCGGTCCCAAGTACTAATCACCACGATGGAATGTTGACAGCCTTTTAAAACTAACCCGCCTCGGTGGCGTAGTTGGCTAACGCGCTAGTTCCGTGTTGAGCTAGACCACCGAGGACGGGGAGATCAAGGTTCGAATCTCGGTCGGGTGAACTGGGGGTGGTTTTTACTAAATGGTTTTCCACTCTCCCTCCATGTAAATGCGGGTTCACTTCCTCTAAAATTCAACCTCTCCAATTCCTAACCCATTAGTGTAATTAGTATTTAAGCGTAAAACCCGAACGGGTAGTAAGACGCGGTGCTAAATTAATTAATTTTAAAACTAAGTGCACACTCATGAAGTCTTCTCTTTGGATACCGAGCTAGTAATAATGGAGCCATCTCTCCTTGACCGTGGTGTTGATGGTAGAGCCATCTCTCCTTGACCGTGGTGTTGATGGTAGATAGAGCCATCTCTCCTTGACCGTGGTGTTGATGGTAGAGCCAT
>CABFWO010005144.1:0-52415 GCA_902155825.1 Timema genevievae
TTTAAAGACTTAAGGCTTTCTTTAAATCCGGCCTTGGGCGTAGCTAGGCAAACTATTCTGCAGTCATGTGTGGAGTTATATCATACAGCTCGGGCGTGAGACAGTAAGTTGCTACCTTACAATCTCGACGGAGGGTACATGTACATGTTTATAAGCTCACATTATGTTATTGAATTGTGAGCTAAATCCAAACTCAGGAAAACAAACTTTTCATTTGTGTGAGAGAGGACATTTAGCTTTTGTCTAATATAAAACATTGACATTTTCTAGTGCAGTTTTTCTACTTATATTTGCAATAACTGCAACTATGACTTTAGATTCTATAAATATTTTCATTACTAACTTTCAAAGTCTGGTTCTATTTATTAAAAATCTTTCTGAAATAATATTGTTTTGTTAGCAAAATATGTAAGTCAAAAAGAGTTTCTTAGCTGACTTGACAAGTATTTCTTGTAACACTAAAGGGTAATAGCAATGTGTGTATAGCTAATTATATATTTGCGTGTGTGATACGACCCCAATAAATATAGTAATATTGTGTAAGGGAAAATTGTACCTATTATTTGTACAAAATTAATTAACTTGGTTTTCTTTGTGCTCTTCCTTAGAAATATTTCTCGAACCACCACTAGCTGTTTTCACTCTTCTTAACAACCTCACATATAAATGTATCTTAATATATTATTAGTAGCCCGTTGTGGTACATGCAAACATTAATTTAAAAATAATTGTTATCAATAGCTATTTTATCGGATGAAGTAAAAACGTTGACGAAAGTAAAAAGAATATCATATTTAAAATGTTAATTGCCAATGAATCAATAGGTAGGTGTAGTGACTTAAACTCACCAAATTTAAAAATAGTTTAGCCAGAATGTGGAGATCGGGGTTTTTACAAACAGAACAGAAATCGAGCAATAATGGACATTTAAAAAAAATAGGCGTGGAAACTTTCAAATAAGATGATATTAATTTTCTTGGAAACTATATGAACACCAAATTCACATGTATTATTGAAAAAAAGATCATGAAATTAAAAAAAAATAATCTTGGATTGTTTGATGAGCTTGAAAGATCACTTTCTGAATGACCCATTTGGAATATTTCCCGGAAATAATGGTTCTGTGAATTAAGAGCAAGGGGAACGTTTTCATCGATATATAAAGAATATGAAACACATAAACCAGGGTAGGTGAAACTTTATATATGTTGGTGGACTACTGGTCAAGGCTGCATAGAGAAGGACTGAAAACTATCTAAAAAAGAAAAGATTAAAAAAAAGCATTAAGGGGAAAATATAAATACTTGTAGATCCTAGTACTTTTTAGAATGGTTAGTATTCTAGTATGACTACCTGGTACAGCCCCGAGGCTATTTCCCCGTGAGAGAGAGAGTGTATTTTGATGTCAATTAATCTACTTTCCACATCCGGTTGATTAACCGTTATACCCCCACCCACATCACTCTCTCCATCAGACTCCGGCGTGGGTGGAGGGCCACCTCAGTATCCTACCCACTACCCAGGGCGGATGGATTTAGCCCATTTGATTTTTAAGTGTGCCCCATCCCATTACAATTTAATGTGTGCCCATTGGTTTTTTATGCATGTCCATTTGATTTTATGTGTGCCCGTTGGCTGGGATTGATGTAGTGGGAGCGTGCAGTCTCGGGCACTCCTCCCTCGACGTGTAGGCAATTCTAGGTAGTGTGGAGGTTCAAACCCAGGACATTGCCTGCCCTGGGGCCATAATTAAATAGTCAGTGTTTGGAGCTCACCCCTCGTAATCCATAGACTGAGAGCAGTAGAGCCTGGTTATTAATGAGTTAAGAAAATATCGAAGAGAACATTTACGGTTAATTTCCCGGGCCCCAGGACATTCATTACTCGCTGATAGCTATAGTAAACATGTTCAATTAAGAAAGTACTGGCCAGCTTCCTAAGTATTACGCAGTGCGACACCGATCTTTTTGTTATGTGAGAGCTAAGTGTCATTATCGATGTGATTCTTATCTACGGTAAAGTAATCCTCTAGTAGGATTTTGACATGAAAGCACAATTACGTCAAGATATACTTGACAGCAATTTATGTGTGAATATTCTAAACTGTTCCTCCTACCGATTCTAAACTGTTCTTCTTACCAAACAACTTAATATATTCATACGGCAAGTCCGTTTTCTGATAGACACCCAGCAGAAAGTTTTTATTTCTAAACTGTTCTTCCTACGACAATGTTGATTGTAATAAATGTATAAGTATGTATGTGTTCTTTATACCTTACAAATTAAATATATTCATACGACAAGTCAGTGAGATTCTGACCACAGGTAAAGGAATCATGTGATCTGCAGATACAGAATCATACTATGATTATGTTCTTTCTACTAAAAAATGTAGTATATTCATACGTCAAGTCAGTGAGATACTGACCGCCGGTAAAAGAATCATGTGATCAGCAGATGATCAATGTTGATGTCTGGAGGGTAATGCGTCTTGGGTTATACGCTTATATGAGAGGGGTGAGGAAGTGCACACGCAATTGCGTGGAAAAAGTCACCCTCAGTGTACACAGCTGTGGTTCAAACCACGCTCTCCTCGTTCTCAGCAGGTGAGCCAAACACGAGAGTGACACCTTACACCATTCAGCCACTGAACCTCACACTGATTTAAGGACCACTAACCCTCCCTGCAAAATTTGGTTGTATTTGTATCCGCCATACCAACATGGACCACCAATAAGATAGAAAGGTTCCAGCGTTTACGTGAGGAGACGGAGAGGAAAATAATTTAGTGACAGTACACCTCAGTGGGGATTCGTACTCCCGACCTCCACCTCCATAACTAGATGCGTTACACACGCCCTTACTGGATAAACGTTTATAAATTATTTAAAATAATTTTCCAGCAGCATGTTAACCAGCAGGGATTCGATTCCAACCTCCTCCGTCAGTATTATATTATGGAGTGATAAGAGGGATTAGAACCTCAATATCTGTCTTGATTCTTGCACTGTGACAATAGGCAACGATGATCAAGACACGATTGATCAAATAACGGTACATTACATCCAATATACTAACGAAACTAAATTAAAATTTATTATTAGCCTAAAGTATGTGAGAAACTATGTAGGCTACATTCGGATGAGATTTTGTATAAAAACCCTCGCAATGTGAAAATTTTCTCATACTACTTGAGAAGAAAATTTTTTTTTTAAATCGTACGACAAAAGAAGGTTTGTCTGACAGAGTAAACGAAAGTGTGTAAGCATCGTGGACACCATTATTTATGTTATCAAGTGTTACACATTTTATAAATAATAATCCCTAACATTTAGATTATGTATTTAACTATGACTAATCTATTTTTGTTAGTGTTACTAAACTTTATAGACACTTTTAAATAATCATGACTCATATTTATTTAATAATTTAGTTTATTAAATAAAAATACTAACGGTGACTTTATTTAATAATTTAGATTTTATACCTTATTAACATTGGACGTTTTATTGTATATTTTTGAATATTTTGTATATTTTATGTATATTTCGATCCAAATATCTTCCACATTGTATGTTTTATTAGGATTTACTGAATGCTGTCCCAGAGGTGTAGAAAAGTCGTCCATATTGGAGAGCTTCACAGAGGACGGAGTTTTTGGACTAAATAGTTGCACCATATGGAAAGTTTTGTAACTAAACTGTTTGTTCAGGCAGACCCTCCTCGAATAGGGACCAGCCAAATATTTTAATTTAGGGGATGTACAAGTAACCCTGGGAATAGACAATTTATAAATGGTGGATGGGTAGATTTAAGAGTGTGATAAGATGAAATTCCCCCAAAGTTCTTTGGTCAAACTACTGACATGTAAACAATGTGCCATAATTATGATTTAGAGCATTGTAAGCTCAGAGGAGTAGCACATACCACCCGGCCCACGACCGTTGCTCAGTGGGTGGAAGGTGTTTGTGCAAGCAGCTACTATAATGACGACATCTATAGGGATCTGGAGGAGATTGACAGTGTTATATGTAAGTAATTTTATGGCACACACACTAAGCATGAAACTAATGTGACTACTCTCTATGTGCGTTAAACTTAATGACGGCATTCAATAGGTTTGTTTTTCTCTCCCGCCCTCATCATTAGCGACGGGTTTCTTAAACTACTGCCATCTACGGTGACAGCTATAGTAGGACAAACAGCATATACGTCAAATCATGTGATCCACAACTTTGATGTTGAATGCAAACAAAAGTTTGTATTTTCTAAAACTGCCAGAATCCTCCAAATTTTACATATTCACACGTCAAGTCAGATAATCTGCATCTGGCTCTTTTATAGATATTATCAATACCTATAAAATATTCTAAACCTTTAGAATCCAACAATTTAAAATATTCATATGTCAAGTCATATGATCTGCAGTACAAATGCCTCGGTAAATTCAACATAATTCTAGGGTAGTTTATAAATAATTTATTTAGGAATGTTTATTGTGATTTTCGGGTAGTGCACAAAATAAGTTGTCAATCTTTCCTTAACAACGTGATAAATAAAATAATTAATTCTAAAAAAGTACCTCATTTCATGCGAACCACAACTTTGATGTTGAATGTATACAAAAGATTATATTTTCTGAAACTAACAGAATCCCCACAATTTAACATATTCATACGTCAAATTAAAACATTAAAATCTAATGGGACTGAGGAACACATAAAAATCAAATGGGCTAAACCCATCAGCCCTGGCTAGTGGGTAGGATACTGAGGTGGCCCTCCACCCACGCCGGGGTCTGATGGAGAGAGTGATGTGGGTGGGGGTATAACGGTTAATCAACCGGATGGGGAAAGAAGGTTAATTGACATCACAATACACTCTCTCTCTCTCACGGGGAAATAGTCTCATGGCTGTGCCAGGTAGTCATACTAGACTGCTATTGTTATAGATCAATGCATTTTTAAGTAAAATTATAATATAATTTTTCTAAAGTAATTACGGTTTGTATAATTCTTAATAAGCCCTTTTTCCATGTGTTCATATCCATTTTTTGAACAATCCTACGGGATAGAGATATGAAAGCTATATTTAAAATACGTACACCCAAAGGCATAATAGTCACTATTTTTCTGATGACAATTTTCTATTACATAAATTGTTATCAAGAATATGGTAGTGAAATAACTTTGAATATTTCATTGATCACCGAATATAATAATTATCATTGTACTTTACCGTTTAACTTACTTTACTAAAGAATGGGATATATGATTAAAGGCTTAAAAGAGTCTGATCAATATATAAAAAGAGACATTGCACATTGGGAATATGTATATTTTATTAAAATGTGAGAATTTAAAATAATATTAATTTCTATAAAAATTTTAAAAGAACAATAAAGTATAACTTCTATCATAGTGGTTTCTTAAAGCTCGAAAATAAATTAATGGCTTCTAAATAATCAAAAGAGAAATTGATTGAATAGTGAAACAATAAGTTCTAAACCTACCTACTAACTTTAAGAAGTGAATTGCCTGGCAGTCATCCTCATGTCTAGCTTGAATAAACCTACTTGAGCTAATTTTAAGAAATGAGACTCCTGGTCGCAGTCATAATTTCAACATGAAGAAACAAACCTAAATGAGCTAACTGTGAAAGCTAAAACGTTTGTAGCCATAATAATTTCCAGTCTGAATAAACTTACCTGAGTTAACTGTAAGAAATGAGATGCCTTGTAGGCTTTTAGTCATAATAAATTATATCCTGAAGAAAACTACCAAATTTAACTGTAGGAAATGAGATTCCTTATAACCATCATAGCTATCAGCGGAAAAATTCTGAACTAATTGTAAGAATTGATATGCCTTGTAGCCTTTATAATGTCTAGCCTGATCAAACCTACCTGTGTTTTGCTGAGAGGACTATCATTGTTGATAAAATGTTTCATCCCCATCAGGCCCAGAGTCAACATAGCTCCAGTAAAAACCGCCAGAAGTGAAATGATCGCTAAGTTAGTGCGGACTCGTATTCTATTTACTGGATGCTGCGCCCATATCACTAAAGACTCAAACAGCTTGAACCGTCGCTTTGTTTCTGTCTTGAACCTGTGTGCAAAGATTATTAACCAGGTTAAATGGACAATATCATATCTATTTTTACAACTTGAAATTTAAAATATATCCTGTCAGGGTTAGTACCAATTCGCTTTGAATAAAACATATTACTTGAACATAATTGTATTATTATTATTATTATTATTATTTATATTATACAGGTAAACTATAATAGGAATATCTCCCTAAAAGTATTTGTTGATTCGTAGCAATTCTCATAACTGAGTTGGACAAGATTGAATCACAAAATGACCACCTTTATTTAATAAGCCATTAAATTCTTTATTAAAATGAAAAAAAAAAATATATATAGTTTAAATAAAATAAAGTTTATAAAAAACAAATGAGTTGAAGAATACTATACATTATTACTAGTTTAACATTTTCAAGTGGCTTTAAAATATTATACCTTGCAAATAAACGTATGGTGAAATGAAAGGTTGTACATTGAAGTATGTACTGGATTACGTGAATTGAACCATAACAGTATTCATGGATTATAAAACAAAACATTGGAAACTGTTGGAGGGTCAAAAAACTAGCTAAAAATGTTCCATGAAGATTGGCTCTTCTTCGTTTCCTATATCAGCAATCAGTTAAAAACAAAATAAATCACAATTTTCTGTGTACATTTTCTGTGTACGTACATTTTTTGTGAGACACTCTAAAAATATTATGTTTATCAATAAAAAAAACCTTGCTATAAAAGTTGTGCGACATCAAATTTTCATTAATATGAATTTTATTCAAATTTTTGCTTGGTTTTGAAACAAGAAAGCCTAAAACTTCAAATGATATGTTAAAGTCATCATAAACCTTTTTTGTTACGCTAAAAGCACAAATAAATTCAAAAATATTAAATTAAAAAAATGCTTTGAAAGTTGTACATCATTAAATTTCCTTTAAGTTGCCTTTTTAAATATATCTATTTATTGATTTCTTTAGGAGTTTTTCACAATTAAATATCATCAGACTTGCAATGTTGTTCTACCACTCGTTCAGTTATTAATAGATGCAGTGCTTGTATCATTAATTTTGGTCATAATTTAGGACAAAATAAAATATAAATAAAATTTATTTTTATGATACATATATTTTTATTAGATTTTTACTTTCTTTTGAAACATCGAAAAGAAAGTGTTGTGATCGTAAAATAATTTGTCCTCAAAATATTGATAGATGTCAGCGTCTCATTACTAGACACCCTGAAATGAAAAAAGTTGTTTCCATGATGTCATCTGTCTGTCTGTCTGTCTGTCTACATGTGCCTTGAGATAAAGCCAAAACTATTTTGGACATTGGGGTATAGCTTTGTATCTGGAGTGTTCATAAAGTTCCCCTGAGGGGTTTTTGGAATCATATTTCCAACCCCAAATTTAAGTGTAGTTTACTGAATGGCAAAGAGAGTAAAATTGATATTATCGAAATTCACCTAAATGAATTTGATTGAATTTATAAACTATACACTATTTAGCACTATAAACGAGTTATAAATTCTCATTTTCTAATAAAAATAACTTTGACGGTTATTTAAATAATGGAAATCTTCAAATTTTCATCATTTCTCCGCAACTATTTGAGATAAATATATTATCACTGTAAAGTTGTATTATTATTAAAGATACAACTTTATTGAAATAAATTTTTCCAAACAAATATATTCTGAGTTATAGTCAAATATATGTATATATTTTTAAGTTGGATCTTTGAAAATTAATTTGATTATTATGCTCTTTGGTGGACAAAAATGTTTCTATTTTCTCACTTTTTCTGTAACAATGTTACTAGTTTCTAATGCCATAGAGTAAGTAACAGTGTATATTCTTTCTATTATTATCTATAATGTAAGGTTTCTACAACAATGTGTAGACCTATTGTTTCGTTTCGTAAATCTTACGAGTTTTTAGTAAATGTCTATTTTAAGATAAAATTGAGGGAAATTCTGTGCAATGCGCCGTACCATTGTTTTCTTCTTGCTCTAAAAGGAAGTGAAAGCGAGTTAATCTAAAAAAAACCTTTGGAGTTAGTTTTTCAATCACTTAACCTTTCTCAAAGTTTGTTGCAACCCTAAATTCAAAATATGATTGTCTTAACAAGGATGGGGAAGGAGGACCTTATGCTTGATTCTGAATAACCTCCTTACAAGAGTAACACCACTAAGTGAGTGTCCAGCATTCACGGAGGGAGGGACCAACTCCTCCATCCGATAGAAGCTGGCCAAGGCAGAGTTGGGGAGTCCGATGAGTCGGCCTATAGTACAAGATGTTGGGTGTTAATAGGCATTGGAAATAAATACAATTGTTAATGTTAAGGTCCCGGGTTCGATTACCGTGTCCAGGTGTCATTTTTTAATTTCAGAATATAATATCTAGATGGAGTACATCTTCACTAAAGGCATACATAATAGCTTTGGCTATTTGATTCATAAAAATGTTAATGGTTTATTTGGGGCGGATGGGGACGATACAGCCAGAATGTTTCTGTCCAATCTTAATGTCTTGATACATAAGTCTACAACCTCATCGCATATGCATAAGCCAAGGTATCTCCTGACGAGCGAGTGTTGGAAAGACTAATTATGCTTTCTTAGATTCACTCGCCAAAATATTTACAAGGTAGATGCTTGTTAGTGGCGCCCAGAAACGTCAATCTTAGCTTAGTGGACGTTGTGGCCAGCCATCTGGCTTGGAGGTTTAGGTAGTTAAAGCTATATTTAATAATCTGTGTGGGGTAGAAAAGGTGAGGGCCACCATCAACCCCCAACTAAGTGGTTGTTATTTCGTACCCGACCTTAGCAATAAATAGCTGAGCAGCACATCTCATAGAGGTTACTATACCCGGAAACCAAGGTTATATATTATAAGTTTGAGTTTCTGTCCTCCGCCAGTGATGCTGGGGAACATGGCATTGAGGGACCCATTCATTCTACCAAAACTAAACATATTTTTTAAGTAGGGGGTTTTCCGAGCTACTGGTGATGACGGGATTACCAATTAGTAGGAATTGGTTGTCCCAAAATTCTCACTGCATGTTCTTTCACACGTCTCTTCGTTCAGAGGATTTGAAACAGAGGGTTATGGATAGCTTTGATTGGGTATTTTTTCAATGCTATAAGTTCACCACAAGGTTTGCCTTGCGGACATTGTTGGTCTCTTTGAAAAAAGACTTTTAATCACATGCATGGTTTTAGATAGACCCTTTTAGAATGGAAATGTCTTAACAAACACTTTGGATGGAATAGAATTATAATGTCTTCATTATTTGCAGGAAGCTTTGGGTCAGGTATTATCTGCTTTTGAGAATAGACTGGGTTACTTCTCCCTCGTTGTGGTACGCATCAGCTAAGACGAATTCTATAATGGGGGGTTTGAGTAACATGCCTGTCCAGATCGTTCCTTTCGAAAATCTATCTAGGTTGCCTCCTTGTGGAGGCCGATGGACAATGCCCCTCTTTGCTGGTTGGCCTGACTACTAAATTAATATGAGTTGGTGGTTAGACCTATCTGGTAAAAATCTATTTTAAGTGGGGGAAATTGATTTCACACACCCACCCCACACTAGCGTGCACATGGTTGTGGCTGGGGAAACGAGGACAGGATAACTCCACGATATTTAAGCTGTCCAATTTAAAGTAAATATCTAGAAAATCTGACATAAAACCTAAAGCTGAGTGTATGATCTCCTCATATGACGCTAACAGTAACCCACCCAGCACACACTAAGCGGTTGGTAATGCTTACACAATTTTGATTGGGAAAAGGTGGTCAGAACTTCTTCACGTGGTCCTTGATGGGTAATTTTGTGTCAAAGTCTCGGGAAACTGATACTATGCCAAAGGTTAAGTTTTTGAATTCTTCATGTGATGCTGGCAGTGATGCATGGTCTGACAGTGCCGAATTAGCATATAGAAAAAGTAGGCACCGGCCTATGGGCCCCACGCCTAATAAAGGCCCTGCGACAATGATTAAAATAATATTGATTTGATCTGAAAGAAAATTATAATAAAGATTTCTTGAATTGTTTCCAAAAGAAAAAAGAAATATGAATTGACCCAAGTAATCTAATACTTTACACTAAAAACGCTAAGAGAAAATACTGTATTACAATAATGTACCCATTAACAACAAAAACACATAAAACATATACATTAGTTTCACACTACATCTTGTCTCTTAAAATATTATCTTCTGTCAGATGTCAGTTTGTAAAAAAAAAAGTTTTTTGTAGACGCATAATCTCGGCACTGAAAAGAGGATGTACCAAAGAGGTGCAGATAAACGAAAAAAACAGCAAGAGAAAGAGTAGAAGCTTGATGAATATATAACAAAACATACAGTCTTTTCCAACTTGGCTTGACTCGTAAGTCAACAGAGGATCAGCCCGAGGCCCTTTCAAGCACGTTTGTCAGAGAAGTGATGGTGGTAGACCTTCCCCTAGAGAATTTCTGAGGGTGAGGATACTGTTCAATTACTGGGTGCAGCTGAAACTGAGCCGGAAGTTCAGTCACATCATCAAAACAGACATAACCTGGGACCAGAATGTCAAAATGACATTGGGTTATGGCGTAACATTAGCGATGAAAAACAGGATTTTTGGTGTAGTAGAGACCCTATGGAATGTCAGCACTTTGCTGGTGATTTTTTAGCTTCAAGTAGGCAGTATGAAGATCGTAAAATAACATTTTTCCGTTCCATGATCCTTCGAAAATCTGAAAGTGGTGAACAAAACAAAAGCAAATGTCTCATTTATTCTCCGTTAACTGGAAATGTGTACTGTTTTCCGTGCGTCCTATTTAGTAAAACGCGTAAAAGTTAAACTCAATTTTCAGATGGATTTTATGATTGAAATAATTCCTTGCAGAGAATGAAAATGCACGAGGACAATAACAAACATCAGGCATGTGTACAGAAACTGATCAGTAGATGACACACATATGGTTGAATCGACAGCTCTTTAAAAATTCAGTTCAACAAATAAAAATAATACCGGATCAAACTCTGCAAAGAGTAGTGTCAGTGATCAAATTCCTCTCATTGCGTGTATTAGCTATTCATGGTCATACAGAACGCCTTGATTCTCAACATAATGGAAATTACTAAACAATTTTTGAGTTAATCGTGGAGTACGACCCTTTTCTAGGATATTATTTAGCCCAATACGGTAATCAAGGTGGAGGAAGTCCCTCATATTGTCTTCCACCATTTGTGAAGTAGTAATAGTAATAATGGGAAATAAGGTTCTGAAAATTATTTTAATGGAGATCCTCTAAGCTAAGTAGTTTTATCTGAGCGTTGATTTGACACCAGACATGTCCCACATCGACCAACTGACTGTAGTGCTTAGATATGTTGGAGTGTCAGATGGTGAAGAGGTAGAACGTTTTATCACATTCGTCCCCATAAAAGGCCAAACTGGAGAAGCACTTGCCACCACTGTTTTGACCTTCTTAAACAAATACACCATTGATATTAAAAACCTGGAAGGACACTCTTATGACAATGCAGCAAACATGTAAGGGTGTTACAATGTTCTTCAATCAATTATTGCCAAGATAAATCAGCTTGCATACTACATTTACTGCGCAGTACTAGCTTAATTTGGTTGGAGAATGTTCTGTAGAAAGCTGCTTTGGAGAAATCTCTTTTTTCGGGCTTGTACAAGCAGTGTACAACTTTTTCTCAGCATCAACATATCGTTGGATGGTTATGCTCGAATATCTTCAGGACATAAATGGCAAACGTCAGCAAGGCTCTGCTTTAGTTTTAAAAAGAGTGACTGACACAAGGTGATGTGTGAGGGCTGATGCGACCAAGGCTTTATCCCAAGGCTACAGTAAATTCCAAAGCGCTTTGCAAGTTATTGTTAAAGATGTGAATCAGAACCCAGAGAAAATTCACGAGGCCAAATATCTGATAAGTGACCTGTCCAAGAAGGAAAATGTCATATTGGCAGGCTTTAGGGCCTGGCAATAATATTAGATCGGATCAACTGAGTCAGTAAATACCTTCAAAAGGAAACAATAAGATTTCAAAAAGCTGTCAATCTTCTGAAATTACTGCTCAATATTTTAACATCTCAAAGATAAATTTTTGATGACTATGAGAGAAAGGAGAAAATCGATGTGTAATATACTGATGAAAGCCGGCGTATGCGCGTAAGAAAAATACATCATGATGACGGTGATAGGGAAGAGGCTGTGCTTCAAGGAAGAGAAAAGTTCAAAATTGATACTTACCTACCAATATTAGATAGGTTATATGCAGAGTTTTCTCCTCATATGGAATCATCTAACAAAGCTCATTCTCTATTTGGATTCTTCATTGAGCTCCCATCGAATATAGATGACGAAATTAAAGAGGCTGCCCAAAGATTTAGAGAAAATTATCCTGAGGTCAACGAGTTAGAGTTTGCAGATGAAATGATTCAATTCAAGTATTTCATATCACAGCTAGAAACTTTAAGATCTGATGAAACAGTGCCAGCATCGCGATCTTAGAGACTCATCTTTGAAAATATTATTCAATCAACTTTCCCAAATGTAATGACAGCGTTAAGAATTTATAGATGTCTCATGATCATTAACGCTACTGGTGAACAAATTTTTTCAACGTTAAAACTGCTGAAAAATTGTCATCGATCTTCAATTACACAATAATGACTGAACTCACTTGCCATTATGGCCACGGAATATGAAGTCTTGAAAAAAATAGACTTCCAAGATATCCTGAAAGATTTCACCACAAAAATATTGAGGAAAGTTAATGTTTAAAGCTTTGTTTGATTTTTATATTAATTTTCTTTCTTTTTGTTTAGTAAATTTGTGTAATATTGTATAATAATATTTAATAATGATTGTGTAATAACATAATATGTTTATTTATTTAATAAGCTTAACATTTAAAATTGTTAATGTTTGTTTAGTGTGATAAAATTGGTTTGTTAAAATTATTGGTTGGTAAATTAAAACACTTTTTATGAAATAATTTGGTAGGGTGGTCTCAAGATTTCAACTGCCTAAGGGCCTCCAAAGGGTTTAATCTGGCACTTAAGGCATGAAGGTGCTAATTTCTCCCAACAAGGGATATAATATGATGGGGGAGTTTCCTAAAATCTGGTCTGGCCCTTTTACTGGCAGTATCTGTTAGTCTGAACAACAGAGAGTGGAGATGGGGTGGATGTTCAAGAGACGGTGATATGTTTTCCCACTGCAGTTGTAAGGAGTTCCATGGAATGGTATTGGGGTGGATTACTTAACTGTGATTGTTTTTGGCAGAGTTTAGTTAAATTGTACGACAGATCATATTCTCAATTCACGATCATGTTCTATATCAATTCTTCTAGCTATGCACCAAAAGATATAATAAATGTCGGATTGAATCCATTCTTTTTCAGTGAGCCTTTATCATATTATGTTTTAACTAGAAATTTTTAATGCCGTGTCTGGTGTTGTTCAGCTCAAATATTCATTATGTACCTGGTCCACGTGGCCCTTACATCAGAACGGATGCTATCCCAATGGGAGTGTGTAAGAAATAGAGATATGCCTTTCAAATTTACTAGCAAAAGACCTCTACATGGTGCCGCCATATTGGTGGTCCTAACGAAACATCCTTCTTGATCGGCTGGTCAGCTTGGCCAACTGACTGGACAGGGGTTTGGATAGCTATACAACGTGTTTCTAAAACATTGCATCAAACTTTGGCAGGATACTCCTTGGATGAAATTATAATAATTCTCTTAAGCAACCTAGGGTCCATCTTCAATATTAAGGGCGGTATACACCCCTAAAGACAGAGCTAAAAACGACTGTTGTGTGAAATATTATGAAAACTGCTTAGGGTATTACAACGAATCTTTGTATACTACTTATTGAAATATTATGACATTAATAAACTAATTGTGCTGTTACCGTTACCCACCCCCATCATGTAAAAAAGGGGGGGTTTGTAACACATTTTTTCTAAAATAAAATATGTCAGAATAAGTATTACCAAATTTTACTTAAGATTACAAAACAGGGAATCAAAATTAACAAAAAATGTGTCTTGGAGAAACTGTATAGCTTTCCCCGTTTCTGAGATAATCATGCATATTTAATTTCAAAGACAAGTGCTAATTCCTGCCAGGTATGGAGCCAATAAAGCTGTGTTGCTTCACCCCCTCCTTTCCCCCACTCTTATTATCACTATCTTCCCCTCCCTCCACGAGCAGACTGCATCAGTCCACACGACTTCACTGCATGTTGCGCGTATTACTAGTCAAATGGCAAAGTACACAAACGCAGAAATGACAGACATGGTCATGCTGTACGGTGAAGCTAGAGGAAACGCAAGAGCAGCTGCACGGTTGTACCACGATAGATATCCTGCGCGACGTCAACCTTATCACCGGACCTTCACCGATGTCACTCAGTGACTTCGTGAAACAGGTACATTTCAGCTACGAGGGGGAGCTGGTCACCCGAGGAATGTTCGCACTCCAATTGTCGAAGAAGAGGTACTGAATTATGTGGATGATAACGCGTCAACAAGCACACGTGCCATTGCGCATCAAACGAATGTGTCCAATTCCACAGTATGGCGTGTCATGCATGATCAGCTGCTGCATCCGTACCACATGCGCAAGGTGCAGGCATTGGGGCCAGCAGATTATGCTCCTCGACATGAATTCTCCGACTGGTTTCTGCAGCAGTGCGGAGTGGTTCCTGATTTCTCCACTATAATATTGTTTTCCGATGAGGCAACATTCACCAGAGACGGCTATTTTAATAGTACAAATAGTCACATTTGGAATGACGTGAACCCTCATGCAACTATCATCATGGGCAACCAGCATAGATTTTCTGTCAACATCTGGGCAGGCATTGTGGGTAACCATCTCATTGGCCCTTACCTGATGCCACGACGTTTGACTGGCCACATCTACTACCAATTTCTGAAATTTGCATTGCCACAGTTCCTCGAGAATGTACCGCTCTCCGTTAGACAACGCATGTGGCTACAACATGACGGTGCCCCACCTCATTTCACAAGAGCTGTGCGTGACTACCTCAACACTGCATTTCCTGCCCGATGGATAGGAAGAGGTGGGCCTGTTGCGTGGCCACCACGCTCTCCTGACCTAAATCCGTTAGACTTCTTTCTGTGGGGCTTTGTCAAAGCTTTGGTGTACGAGACAGCTGTTGAATCTGAGGAAGACCTGTTAGCCAGGATAGTTGCTGCATGTGATAAGGTTCAAGAAACTCCACGTGTTTTCGAAAGAGTACGCCAGTCATTGATACGTCGCCTCAATTATTGCAATAACGTTAGGGGCCACCATTTTGAACACTTGCTATGAATCTGCTTTTGAAGCTAGGAACTAAAACATGCAATAACTACAATTTGTATTTCTTAATGTAGCTTTCAATATTCCAGTGAGTGTAATGAATAAAATCCCACCCAAGTGTGAACTGTGTAAGCATAACTCACTAATGTAATAAATAGCAACACATCGGAGCTTATGAAGAAGGAAAAGTATCAGAGTTTCTCCATCATAACACACAAACCAGCCTTGTTTACCAAATGTACGTGATACATAGTCACACGTGCCGGTAAAAATGGTTAAACGACTGCATTGCGAAATAAAACTGCGATTCTGGCTGCCTACCTGGCAGGCATTTGCACTTGGCTCTGATCTCAAACTTGTGTGATTATCTCAGAAACGGGGAAAGCTAGACAGTTTCTCCAAGACACCTTTTTTGTTAATTTTGATTCCCTGTTTTGTAATCTTAAGTAAAAATTGGTAATACTTACTCTGACATATTTTATTTTAGAAAAAATGTGTTACAACCCCCCCTTTTTTACATGATGGGGGTGGGTAACGGTAACAGCACATTTAGTTTATTAATGATCAAGGTTTCAATAAGTAGTATACAAAGATTCGTTGTAATACCCTAAGCAGTTTTCATAATATTTCACACAACAGTCGTTTTTAGCTCTGTCTTTAGGGATGTATACCGCCCTTAATATTGAAGATATGAGAATTATTCTAATTTCACCCAAGGAGTATCCTGCCAAAGTTTGATGCAATGTTTTAGAAACACGTTGTATATTTGTAGGGTTATCAGTGTGGGGTTCAGGATGGTTAGGGACCCCATTTGCCACACACCAAGTGACTGGTAGTGCATACCTTGGCATGGCTGGAGATAGCTGGTCAGGACAACTCAAATAGATTCCAAATGGATTATATATTGTAAGGCTTAGGCAATCTCTAAAGCTGAGTTCCCACCTTCCTCCCTAGCGATGGCATTTAACATATGCAGGAAACAACTCCCCCCGTTCCTAGTGCCAGGATTTAAAGGAGGTTATAATATGAGGTCTGAACACCAACCAGCACGGGGTATGTGACTTGAACAACTGAAAGTTTGGTCGTGGTTGGCTATAGGCTAACATGACGGGTTTTTTCCCCCCTGGAGATGCTAGGGATTCTACTATTTAAGTACGGCTTTGCTAGTCCCAGTTTCAAGTATAATTGAAGTCTAAGAAGCTATTATGAATTTAAAGAACAATAAATATTTAGGTATGTATTCAACTCCACGAGTGTTATTAAAGGAAGTTGGTGAATTAGAAATCAATACATGGCCATGCTCCAAATAGAACCATGAGGTGTTGCTACAAGAATTAAAAGAAGGTATTATAATACCCACTCTCAAAACGGAGAGAAAACAGTCTGTAATGAAAACAAATGTATCTTACTACTAAAAAATCCTATAGAATTGTATAAAACATAATTTTAGTGAGACTAATGCCATATTATGCATGAGGAGAATGTTAGCTGTCACGAGGAGACAAGGATCAAAAATAAAATATCAACCAAAGAGAGGGGGTACAGAGAGTACATAAGATAATAAAGGAAAAAAGACTGAGATAGTATGGTCATGTAATTAGGATGGAAAAGTAAAGTATACAAATAAAAATGATGGAAGTGAAGTTGATGTGAAGGAAGTTGGACGCATTTTACTAAACTGACTTGGCCACAGTATTGAAAGAGCTATTGATAGTTACTAAGAGCGTTGGGGAGGATTGACATTAAACGGCACAAATTAACTACTAAGATAATTAGTTGATTTATATTTGTTGTACAAGAGCAAAGAAGCATTTTCACCCAATGCACACATTTTATTAGAGCTTATCAAAAAAATAGGTTCAAAGTGTGAATGCTGAGACAACTAGGAGCAGTATCTGATAAAACATGTAGCACAGATTGATAACAACAGTTTAATGATAACTACGAACGACATACCATTTGATAAGTTTAATTAGTTATATTAAAAATTTAGGAAAAATTTTAGCTAGTAAAAACAATAGGCCTACTTGCATTCAGGGAATTCATGTTATTACTTGGTAAGTAAGTTATTGTCAAGAAATGTAAGGCTTAAATTACAAATAATATTGTTTTGCTGGTTGTTGTTTATAGATGTTAGACTTAGTATTTTGCCTTACAAATGATAATAAATTTAGAGTATTCGTAAATGAATTAATCTTCTAAGAAAACTATATAATCCTAAAAGGGATGAAGATAATGAAGAGCTGAGGAGGTTATATGATTAGAGTTACATACCCTGTATTCCTCACCAAACCATGTAGGTTAATAAAATCTACCAGTTTGCGGTGGGCAGGACATGCAACCCGAATAGGTGAATTTAGAACAGTGTTCAGGGTTTGGACTGGTAAACCCAATGGTAAGAGACTATTGGGAACACTAAAAATACCTGAAAGAGATTGGGGGCTATGAGGTGGCCTGGATGGAGCTTGTTCAAAAAAACAAAAAATGGCATAATTTTTTAAGTGCAGTTAGAACCTTTTAAGTTTCAAATGCCATAAAGTAAAACGTAGGTAATTAGGGAAAGAGCGAAAATAATTGACCCCTTATAATTGCAATTTCCAATTACCTCACCTTATTAACAAATAATATCTTAATATATGTCTTTAGCAAGTGACTTTATATCTATAAAGTGGTGAGAAACTTTTTCAACAAATTAAATATTATCATGAACATAATTCGAAATGATTTATGATATTTTCATTTAAAAACAGCCCGTGGTTTCATTCAAACATAGCAGTAGCTTAACAATGTACATGTATTAATCTATATTATTTGTTATAGATATATTAGTTTCCAGTTGGTAAAACTTTTCCAACAACCTGTGTAGGAGCATAAATGAGCACTCGAAGATTTTTTTTTAGGGCAGGGGGCAAAATATATTCCTACACCTACACAAACTCGTACGCCTGGAAGTACCTGAAAATCTTCTTTAGGTGCTGGCATTATAATTGCACATTAAATATACTAAAAATTTAGAAACTGCAAAGAACATGGCTTTTGATTCAACCTGAACGTAACTGTTGCATTTATAAATGTAAAATTTTACACAATTTAAAATAAAATTTGAAATTGCATTCAATTCATGACTCTATAAATGATCTAGTGTCATAGATATGACCTTAAATATGGGAATTTGGTGACATAATTTAATAATCCCACATACATAATATAATCAGAATATTTTTTTTATGAAAGAAGATACACATAAAGATAAATTGTTATTATTTTGGTGAAGTATAATAAATTTTTTTAAGGATTTAATTTATTACAATCTTTTAATTTTAACTCATATAACAGCATTCCACAAAAACACCACTTATTTAAGCAAATGTTTAAGGAAGAGGAGAGAGATGAACAAGAGTGAAGGAGGAATGGAGGAAAGACAGCAAGGTGGAGGCGTTTTACAAGAATGACATTTTATAAATACAAAATCCATGAATATTGACTTGTTATAGCAATTTTAAAATATAATAACATAAATAAATGCTATATATCCAATTTGGCATTATATACAATTTTATAGTGTGTTTACTATTTACTCATTGATGCAGTTTCATCACTACAACAAACAATTTCTACAGTGTAAATAATTTTCAACTGCCCCGTAGTGTAATATTACAATTATTTGTTTTATTGTCATTGGCATTTAATACACCACTAAAAACTAATACACAATTTTATATTTATTCATTGACTTATTAAATAAACAAAATTAGAAAGAATCTTAAGTTAGTGAGAACATGGAGATTAATATTTATTCAGGGTAAACAGATTTTGAGTTATATTTTATTTGTAGAGCCATACCAGATTGGGCACAACTTGTGTGTGGCCAATAAGCTAAGGCAAGGATAATGATCCTGCTGCGTCCTAAGTGATAAGAGTGCTTTATTTCGCCGCTAGGAGAAGAAGTGGCAGCTGTATCTGTGTGTGATAATAAAAGGAAACTCTTGTTTGAGCAGTGGACCGGAACGGTCAGATGTAGTAGCGTAATACAAATTAAAATAGTGTACAGTTCACTAATAAATCAAAAAAATACACAGCCATTTATTAGGTAACTTTTCAGTGTCACCACTATAACTGGTCGGACAGAGCTCGCAATATGTCCTCCATATAGAATTGAGACTATTATAATCTGTCAGTAAATGTGTATAGTTTCAGTATCACCACTATACCGGGTCAGACAAAGCTCGCAGTATGTCCTCCATATAGAACTGAGACTATTATAACCTGTCAGTAAATGTGTATAGTTTCAGTGTCACCACCATACCGGGTCAGACAAAGCTCGCAATATGTCCTCCCCACAGAACTGAGACTATTATAACCTGTCACTAAATGTGTATAGTTTCAGTGTCACCACTATACCGGGTCAGACAAAGCTCGCAGTATGTCCTCCCCACAGAACTGAGACTATTATAACCTGTCAGTAAATGTATATAGTTTCAGTGTCACCACTATACCTGGTCAGACAAAGTTCGCAGTATGTCCTCCCCACAGAACTGAGACTATTATAACCTGTCAGTAAATGTATATTGTTTAAGTGTCACCACTATACCTGGTCAGACAAAGCTCGCAATATGTCCTCCCCACAGAACTGAGACTATTATAACCTGTCAGTAAATGTATATAGTTTCAGTGTCACCACTATACATGGTCAGACAAAGCTCGCAGTATGTCCTCCATATAGAATTGAGACTATTATAACCTGTCAGTAAATGTGTATTGTTTCAGTGTCACCACTATACCTGGTCAGACAAAGCTCGCAATATGTCCTCCCCACAGAATTGAGCCACCGAGTGAGACAAGTAAAGTGTACGAAAGCCATCGTACCCTGACACTTGCAGGGCATGATCAGTTTCTCTGGGCTCTCATCAGCCGTCTGGCAGTAGCGACAGTAGTTGGACCCTACTGACGGAAGTGGTGGAATAGCCAGAGTTGACAAAGATCTATCATAGCCTCCCGGATCACGGGACCGTATTATGTTGCCCTTACTAATATTGTGGTCTCGAAGATTACCTCCCACAAGCTCAAACTCATGACTGCTATGGAGGCCGTAAATCATTTTTGTATATTAGAATACCAAATAGATACACTCAAACACAGCTATGTTAATTCTTTAAACATGAGAACAAAGAAACCATAGAAACATTTCTACCTTTTTAGGTATCTGTTATTTTGTACCATTGTTATTATTGTTTTACTATTAATAATTTAATATTGCCTGTTGTATATTATTATTATTATTATTATTATTATTATTATTATTATTATTATTATTATTATTATTTATAGATACATCCTTCATCTTGTCCGAATTGAGAGCTCCAGTGAGTTCTATAAATGCTATCAATAAAAACTAAAATTAATTGTAATTTTAACTGTCTCTATCGAGTGACTAGATTGTGTATTTATATTGAATTATGACCTAATTAACTTATGAAAAGGCTTGTCTACAAAAATTAAAAGGATTATCTTATAGTACAAAGTAATTACCGAGATATAATCCACGTCGGGAGTTGAAGGAATTATTAATAATCATATTTTATTGCGCGGCGACCTAATTTATAATAATTGGTTGGCAATTTGCAATAAGTTAGAGGTTTATATATACATATATATAATAAAACAATACAGGTGTATTTTATGTATAGTCTAAATATATCTTATATATTTATAAATATATGTATATGCATAATATTAATTTATTCATATTTTTTAATATAATATATATGTATATTAAAAAGGTGGAATTCACAGTATAAATATCTTCGTAGCTTAGTAATATAATCTATATCGATGGTCTAAATGTAACTGCCATTTTGAACATTCTTGTATTGTGAATATGGCTCAGAAATATGTCCCCGACAAGCCTGTGAGAGCTCGAATCTCAATTTCAAGTAGATAGTTTTAAAATTGAATATAGTAGTGAAGTTTTGTAACTTTTGAAGGAAGTTTTGATCTGGGGAGAGCTCATTATTTTAAAAGTGGAGCGTGGTTGTGCTGTCTCGTGTGATTGGAGAGCTGCAAACTACATATTGTGAGACAGCTCAATGTATATATATATGTAACAGCTCAATGGCCGCTTGTTGTTGGCACCACGGATCATTAGGTAAATTAACGACCTTTCTTCATGTTTTTTGTTCTCTCTTTGTTGCATTTCATGGTTAAAGCTTATAGTTTTAGTGATGTTTAATGAAATTGTGTTCTTATCAATAAAGTTGGACTACTTTCATGGTAAAACCAACGGAAACCTAACCCACTGGAAGTTACGCTGTATCACGTGTTGTTATTTAGAACGATCAATGAAGTTACGCGGTATCACGTGTTGTTATTTATAACGATCAATGAAATTATGTGGTATCACGCGTTGTTATTTAGAACGATCAATGAAGTTACGTGGTATCACGTGTTGTTATTTGGAACGATCAATGAAGCTACGCGGTATCACGTGTTGTTATTTAGAACGATCAATGAAGCTACGTGGTATCACATGTTGTTATTTGGAACGATCAATGAAGCTACGCGGTATCACGTGTTGTTATTTAGAACGATCAATGCAATTACGAGGTATCTCCTTCTCTACCAGTTTTCTTCCATGATTTTAGTAATTTATTTTCATTATTTACGATTAAAATTATCTTACAACAATATTATTACTGTGAGAGCTTCATATTTTCAAATCATGTATCCTTATTCGTCCTGTGGGCGTGAAAAGCAATTTGTTATAGAGCATAAGAGTTTGCTTGAGGGGGGGGGGAGAGGCGGGGTTCAGTATTATCTTAAGTTTTCTTACGAGGGAGGGGGGGGGGTCCTTCTTACTTAAGGCTTTTTATCAATGTTTATGGTGGGATAAAATCTAAAAAAAAAAGAATGTTTGGGGAAAATCTGAAATATTTCACTATCACTCATTCTAAAACTTCATAGCACTAGCTTATTACCAATAATTCTTAAGTATAAATATTATTAAACAATTAAAGTAATCTTTATTCAAAACCATTTAAAGTTAAAAGGTAAAGAGGGGTCACGGAAAATATTACGATCTATTAGGTGAGCAGAGGAATCGAGAATCAGAAAAAAAATTCTTACATAATTTAAGTAAGGTCCCCAAGTCAGGATATTAGAAAGTGATATTGTTCACTCTTTACTATCAATTTTCCTACTTGCCTGTAAAGTGCAATTGCTTTAATTAAATTAGATTTAAATTTAATTTTAATTTCTTTTAAAAATTGACCAATTTTACCATTAATAAAATCCTAGAGCTGGTTAATCACGCGGGGATATGTAACTAAAAATTAAATAAGAATAGGTCTTAGAGAGTCGTTTTTATATTGATTTTAGAACGCTTACTAAGATTATGTCATCGAAGCCATATTTTTCTTCATTCTCAAGAATCGCCAAAATAGTTTCTTTGGTGCTGTGAATAAACCCAATAATGATGATAATCCTTACGATTTTGTGGGCATCAATACCAGAACTTAAATTGGCATAACTAGCAATTAGCTTCAAGCAATTGTTCATACATTGCATCAAAGTGAACCGTTGGTAGCTACATCCAATAACAGCATGATTTATCTTACACAACACACGAACAACGATTTGAAATACCAGAGCAACTGAGTTCACCATTAATTACTTTGGTCTTTGGATGATAACTTAGATGTTGTTGATATCTACAAATGTGGTCATTAGAACATCCCATCCACGATCCTCAGACCAGTTGTTGAACAAGAGAATAAAGTAGGATCAGATTATTTCGGAAAAAAAAATGGCAGAACCAGAAGATGTTGAACAGTAGAATAATATAGCAGGACCAGAATATGTTGAACAAGAGAATATAGCAAAACCAGAAGATGTAGAATAAAAGAACATAGAAGGGACAGAGGACGTTGAACAACAGAATACAGCAGTACCAAAAAGTTTCAAGATTGCTACTTCATTTAAGTTGTAAGCTATAGTATATGTATAATACAAGTCTTGTTGTGCGCCAGAAAGTAGTGTAAACAACTGAGAAACAAGTAAAGTGCGCAGCCGCCATGACAGACAAAAGAGTGTAGCGTCAGTGTTACGAGTGAAACGGCCGTGAACTGTCCCTATTATATACGTGGTTATAATGTGCCCTCAGTTTGCACTCACATACATAACAAATGGCGACGAGATAGTGGAAACGAACTCTTATAATATTCAGTTAAGCCGTGTGCATGTATAAATAAATAATTAATTGGTTGGAATTGGCCATTATGTCTGAACGACAGGAATTCAACGTGGGTGAGACCTCAACATGGCCGCTATATTTAACGCAACTAAAGATTTTTTTTATTGACGAACATCGTCGATGATACTCAGAAGAGAGCCCATTTTTTGTGTAGTTGTGGGTTAGGTACGTTGAAAATTTTCAGTGACGAATTTGGGGCACGCGATTTGAGTGAGATTCCATTTGTAGAACTGATTGATCGGTTGACTACGTGGTTCGTGCCTCGCCCAAACGAGACAGTGCAATACCACCTGTTCACCCGCCGACGTCAGCAGATAGGGGAGAGTATAGATGTGTTTGCCACTGATCTTCGCCAATGGTTGTAGTTTTGGTGGTAAGGTGGTAATGGAAAAGATGCTCCATAATCAATCTGTTTGCGGATTGGCTGACACTCAGCTACAGTAACAATTCTTTATTAAGCCCAACCTGACATATAAAATAGCAATAGAAGCTGCCAAAGCGGCTGAAGTTGCCAGGAAATATGTAGAGGATGTACAGGATGAAGCAACAACACATGAAGCTGTATATGGGATTGGTAGCCAGCCCCAATATAAATCTACTTTCTAGCGAATGCACCGACAGGACACAAACCTCGGGTCACAACCGCATGTAGAAAATCCACCCTCAAGCAAAGTAGGGTCTGGCCAGGAAAACCAATGGAGAAGAGCACGACACTTCTTTCCAGGACAGTGTTTGAGACGTACAGGGCAACATCAAACATGCCGCTGTACGGTGGATCAAAACAAACTTTACTGTACAGCTTGTGATCGAAGAGGGCATGTGGAGTCTGTTTGTCTTTCGGAGACGAGGCACGGTAGGAATACAGCAAGGGCACATCAGGTAACGGATATAACAGAGCCTCATAAACAGGATTCTGAGGAGCTATCAATAGAGAGGCTGGAGCTATATAATATATAATAGACAGAGAAGGCATGTTGACCAGCTCAGACAGGCTTCAGAATCACTCCAGACAGGCAAACAGCAATATTCTCCGAGAGAACAGCACATGCCAGTACAGCTATACCGGTGGGATAACACACCGGTGCAACAAGAACCAGACCAGAACCAGCCCCAATTGTTGGAACAACACCATGAGATGATACCACAGCGAGAGAAGTCCTGGGAACCTGGACAAACCAGTGCAACAAGAACCAGACCAGAACCAGCCCCCATTGTTGGAACAACACCGTGAGATGATACCACAGCGAGAGAAGTCCTGGGAACCTGGACAAACCAGTGCAACAAGAACCAGACCAGAACCAGCCCCCATTGTTGGAACAACACCGTGAGATGATACCACAGCGAGAGAAGTCCTGGGAACCTGGACAAACCAGTGCAACAAGAACCAGACCAGAACCAGCCCCCATTGTTGGAACAACACCATGAGATGATACCACAGCGAGAGAAGTCCTGGGAACCTGGACAAACCAGTGTAACAAGAACCAGACCAGAACCAGCCCCCATTGTTGGAACAACACCATGAGATGATACCACAGCGAGAGAAGTCCTGGGAACCTGGACAAACCAGTGCAACAAGACCCAGCCCCCATTGTTGGAACAACACCATGAGATGATACCACAGCGAGAGATGTCCTGGGAACCTGGACAAACCAGTGTAACAAGAACCAGACCAGGACCAGCCCCCATTTTTGGAACAACACCATGAGATGATACCACAGCGAGAGAAGTCCTGGGAACCTGAACAAACCAGTGCAACAAGAACCAGACCAGGACCAGCTCCCATTGTTGGGACGACACCGTGAGATGATACCACAGCGAGAGATGTCCTGGGAACCTGGACAAACCAGCGGGCAAAACCAACAGGCAACACAAAATTGGGGAAGGCTCTGTAAGGAGCAGCAACAGCAAGCACCCTGTTTATAGCCAGTTAACACCAAGCACCCACATCAGCCACTCTCCTTGCAACTCAGAGGAAGGATGCATGAGCCACCTTTGTTGAGGCCACAAAGGACAAGGTGGCCAAACCCTCGTTATGTTGACTAAAAAGTGAAATGAGTGAGTAAGGGAGGAACTGCATAGCTTTAGAAAAAAGGTATAATTTAACTGTTTGGGGAGGACTGTAGTATATGTATAATACAAGTCTTGTTGAGCGCCAGAAAGTAGTGTAAACAACTGAGAAACAAGTGAAGTGCGTAGCCGCCATGACAGACAAAAGATGGTAGCGTCAGTGTTACGAGTGAAACTCGATAACTAAAAGGCTGTGTTGAAATGAAATCCCGCTGAATCCTAAGATTAAATTATTGAAAAAGTAGAAAAATACATATATTTCATTTTACAAATTATGTTAAAAAGATTTTGCTTGTTTTAATTTTATTTTTTTTTACTTATTACAACAGGGCAAAATGTCATGACATTTAGAATTACTTAATTCTCTATTTATTATGCATCCGTATTTAGTAGATTGTCATTTTACCCAGCTATTGTACCTTTGGTATCCTTGACCACATTAAATAGACAATTTCCTTGCATATTATCGAAGAGACACAATTACATCTGGCACGTCTTCAACTGTAATGAATTATTCCCCACAAATTACAAACTGTTTTCTTGTATATAACTCTGCTAATCATCCCTCTTTTGTTCCCAATTAGTAGTACTCATCATTTTCAACGATCCATATTACTGGCAATATATTTCAGAAGTCACCCTTCCTCTGTCCACGTCAGAAACATAAAGCTTCACTGTGTTTCCGGTTTTACCTTTCCATTTTCTAAGCCTGAGTCTCTAGTGCAGTATTAGCCTCTCTTCCTTCTTATTAACATCGTAACCCATATGGGAATACACATGACCAAATAGATCACTTGTTGATAGAGAAGAGAATTCATATAAGCATACTGGATGTCAGGTCATACATGGTTGCATATCACGATTCAGAAAACTACTTGGTAGCAGCAAAACGTGGGAACAACTGTAAGTAACAAATAAAGGAAATCATGAAGGAAGGAAAAACTGCCCTAGAGTGCTCACAGGAAGATTGAGGGAAAAACTAACCCATAGAAATAGTGGGACATTATCAGGAATTATTTTTAAAATCAATCAAAGAATAGTATAAGAGTTTAAAAAGGGAGGAGGAAGAAACCATGGTTTGGACGAATAATGCTCAAAATTAATAAATAAGAAAAGGGAAGCAAAATTAGATAAGTAATAATGTCCTTGTGAATGGAACCTATATTCATTTATAAATGCTGAGAGGAAATCCATTGCCATATAACAAAACAAAAAGAAAGATTATTTAAATGGAGGAATTAAAAAAACATTAATATAAGTAAACTCGAGTACACAATAACTAATATCTTAGAAATCCAAATAATTCTCTCATAGTGAATTCGACCAAATAAATTAATAATATACTCGAGTAACCAATATTCATAACATAACTTTCCACGATTAAATATCATAATAAATTATTATTAGTACTGGAAAGACCAAGAAAGAATACACATAAAATCAGGGAAGTGGAAAAATCAAATTTTACCTATGTTTATTTGTTTGTATATAAATATAAATAAATTTATAATTTTTAAAATTTTTTAAAGCTCCTGGCACTGAAATGTACACATTTGCAGTAAACTTGTAATCACATTAATCGTACTAGTCTAGAACCAATAAACTTAACCCTGACTGGGATCTTAGCAATTTTGTTAATCTTGGTTAAGTAAAAATTTTGCAACAATACTATAGAGTTTTAAATATAATTTGAAGAGTTATTATTGTTCATGAAATAATCTAGAGGATTTTTATGAGTGATATATATATTTTTTTGTGAATTTATTTTTAATATTCAAACCGAATGATCATATTATATTCTTAACCAAAATCTTAGTAGTAAAACATAAAAGTTATACTTTTTATTAAATGTTTATAAATATTATCGAAGTTTGTTAACTTTTTTCTGGTATTGTGAAAAATGAGTGTATATCTATCTATATTTAAATCCAGAGCAGCAGAGTCTCTGATAGTGAGTTGTTGTATCACTAATATTACCTATCGTCTGACTGATAGAGTGCTCTCGCTCAGTAAGTTCACAAATCCCCGGTAGATGCCAATCCCACACCAATAACGGTTAATTTCACGGGAAGTAGATGTTAATATTAAATATCAATAATATAGATTTTCTGTAATACAAATAAGGAAATAAATTTACTACCTAAAAAGATATCAAATTAGTGTAACAAACTGTTGAGCAGATCCATTTTGAATTATATACGTTGTTTTCGAAATACATATACATAAATAGGTATATATATATGCATTTATATAAATATATATACAAACTAATCTAAAATGTCAATATGCAACAAATCCTTAGATAGTTTATAATTATATTATGATTGAACTATTTAATATATTAAAACATTTAGAAAACTCTAGATACCAAGCTTTAGCCCATTCGGTAAAATGGTTTCGGCTCTAGACCAAGATACAGACACAGTTAGATGGCATTGCGAAAACCACTTTTAGCTCTCAGGGGTTATGAAACGTCGACATTTATCAATATATATAGTCTCATATTTATGACGATCACAGTACTTTCTTTCTTTGAGAGGTCAAGAGAAAGTAAAAATAACAATATAAATATACAAAATCCAGGCAACAAAACTAGTTTGTTTTATGATCATCTAAGGAAATAGTGACAATCGTAAGAAAATATAATCTCCCACTATTAGTTGGAAATATAAAAACTATAAATATTCCTATGAAATTATTACAATATTATATTACCTTAATTAAATGAAATGAAGTTTACATTTACAAAGGAACAGTAATAAAACTAAGCAAATTATCTAGTACTAACTAGAAACTAATCTATTTGCTAAATTCGCACAAACTAAATAAGTACGTTAATTATTATTTGTAAAATATATAATTAAAGGGTCTAGTGGTTCAATTTCCAGCTTTGCATGTTTTATTCCAAGTGGATCATTATTTTCTATTATTATAAGCAGGACCAAACACATTTAATGTACTAACTTTATGAACGTAGCAAAATTTAAACAGAATATAGCATTCCCAAAGCGAACTAGAAATATAATGCATAAACTTTATTAGCATAACGAATTTTTAATAACATATAAAGCTTTCCCAAAGGGACTTAGAAATTAATATTACTTGAAATAAGACATACAAAATTTAATGAATAGATTTTATGAGTCGAGTAAAATTGTTACTGAAATTTACTTTCATAGAGTGAATTAGAAATATAACTTGAATAATGACAATATCAAATCAATGAAAAATAATTTAGAAAAAATTAGAGCATTTAATTAATTTAAGACTAAAATGTTATTTATAATATAAATAATGTGCCATAGCT
Organism: Timema genevievae; assembly: GCA_902155825.1. Taxonomy (NCBI): domain Eukaryota; kingdom Metazoa; phylum Arthropoda; class Insecta; order Phasmatodea; family Timematidae; genus Timema; species Timema genevievae. Next base: position 29,063 of record CABFWO010005144.1, read on the forward strand.
TCCCTCTGTTTACACCCTCTAAATATAGGTGCGTACCACTTGTAATGATGATAAAAATCAGATACTTATTGGGTTGTAACTCCTTTATATACTCCAAGTTCCCGGAATCATGTATGCTCAGGAACAAAAGAACAATGACTGGAGGATCCAAGAAGAGTTTCGATAGTTAAACGTTATTTGATAACTTGGGTATTCCACCACATATCATCTTCCCCGTCACTAAGCGTAGACTGGACTGAAGGCTGTTTTTCCACTTAGCAGAAAAGGGGTTGGGGAAGGGGTGCGAATATCCCACGTAGTTCCAGAACTAGGGGGCCCATGCGTCGATTGAAAGAGCTGGAGAGACTCTCTGACTAGAGTAGCCTTGACCAGACTCAATACGTGCTAGTCAGTGCCCTCTTGGAGTGAATAATTCAGTTTACAAGAAAGCCTTTCCAGGAAGGACGTGGTCTTATATTGTTGAATAAAATCTGGTGTCCACGGCAATCTTTGTCGAGAAACGAAGATTAAAAGGAGAATATGGCTAGTAAAATATTCATTGCTTAGGGTTGAGTTTATTTATTAATATTTATAAAAAAGTATTTATGTTTATTTGTGTATTTAGGAATATTTCATCTTCTTGTAGCTGTGTAAATCCATGTAATGTGCACATGTTGAAATATCCTTCACTAGAAGCAGTGTCTATCAGTGAGATTAATTTCTTGCGGCCATCTTGCTTCATAAAAGTAGCAGCGCCACATTCTTGTGAGTAGACGCACAGTTGTAGCCTCATACCTCCTTTAAGCAGACTTATAACACAGATGAACAATGACACAAAAGAAGAGTAAGGGGGAATAAGAGGAAACCACATTTAACTATACCTATATACTTACCTATATACTTACCTATATTTTGAGGGTGTAAACGGTGGAGAGGCCAACCACGGTAGTTTCGCAAACACTTTAAAAACAAGAATAAATATCTGTAGGCCCTATTGATAAAACTGTTTACAATTCATTCTATTCTCTTTTCCTCTACAAGAGGTGGCTCTAGAAGGTAATTACTTAAACCTCAACGAGAAACTGCAATAGTTTCACATGGAGCCTCTAAAATTGTCCAAACTCTTCTGGAAAGAACGTTGAAATTATTAGTTACTTTCATGTTCCAAAGAGGAGTTAAATAACATTTTTAGAATGTGTCCATCAGGACTGATACACAGGTGGATCTAGTAACAGGCCCCACAAAATCCACTAAAACATTTTCCCACAGTTGTGGGCAGCTTCAGCCAAATATAGTTTAACTAGAGTTTTACCCCGAGCAGGCCTAGCCATATATGTGTGCTCACACTTACTCACGCAATCTCTAACGTCATCATATTGACTAGGCCAAAAGGATCTCCTTGTAACCATTCTATGCTTTCTAAAGGAGACTTAAATGCCTGTCAAACATGGAGTTGTAAAAAATCTCAATAACATAGGCTAAATTTATTCAGTGACATGAATTTACTTACCTTTTCCTTCATAGCAGAAGTGATTTAAAGCATATGTTCAACTAAACTTACCCAGGTCTTTTCTCTTTTAATCTAATGATAATGTCACTACAGTAGAGATAAACACACTCTTGTTGACAAATGAAGAAGAATAACAATGAAATTATGTATATCCCCCAAACTTTGTCCTTTTCAACACATGATTCAAGAATATCAATCCATTTATTAATGCAGAAAATGGTGTAAGCAACAACCTTATATTTGCAAAAATGTGGTGATTGGAGATCTTGAGCTGCCAGAAACACACAATCCATCTGCCTACAGTACCAATCTGCTTAGGATGATTCTACATCCAGGTAAGAGCTATATTTTGTGTAAAAATCTCGTATATCCTTTGATCTAGATGTTGAGCGAACTTCTTTTCTTCAAACACGTACGCCAGACATTGTTTCTCGTAAGCATTCAATTTCCATTCTGCTTCCATTGGGGTTTTGCTTGCGAGAGCCAAAGGCAAATCTCCTTCAGGGTGTCATTGGGATATAATACAATGAAATAATCATCTCCCTTGAGCTGAAAGGGTTCAAAAAAATTCGGCATTCTGAGTACTTTAGTTGAGATTAAGGCTTTATTAAAGACAACAAAGTATTTTGTTATCCCACACTATCCAGAAAATTTCACCATTATTTTAGTGAATTCAAGGGGGATAGTATTTTATTTAAAAATATGCATATTTAGCATAATAAGCATACATGTCTATAAAGGTTGCATGCCCTTAAATTCCCCAGCTTGAGTCAACAATGGGATTAACCCGTTAAGGGTCAATAAGAAGTTGTCCAATAGAAATTATATACCTAAGTTACATAACACAACTTGTGGAGCAAATACATTTCTCTGGATTAAGAGTAAATCTATCTTTCCTCAACCTTCGACCTTCTACACATAAAAATGTGTTCCTTAATTTATTTTATGTAAATGCAGATCTGATCGAGACAATTGAAAGGAAATTTAGTTTTAAAATCAGAAAAAAATACTACCAATAACAGGGCTGAGGCAATTGCCACCCACACTGATACCTAGGGAGACCCTATTAAGTTTGTCCACTTGAAAAAGTGTAACGAAAGCGGTGTATTGTTTGCACATGCCAGTGAGCGCACATTGTTGAAAGCTAACGTTGAGGTCGGTCAAAGCTAAAACACTCCCTCTTCCTAAGTGTTGAAAGCCATGCTTTACACTAGGTATCGGGCACAAGTCAAACATGATATATTCACTGACTTTACTTTAATTGAAGTAAACCTGAGTCCTCCTCATTTTCTAGGATTGATGAAGGAAGGACTTGTTAAAAGAGATTTCGAAGGATGAATAACTCCATTGCTCTGTGTATATTAGATAAGTTCTCTAAAAATCTGCAATTTTAGGAAGGGCGCAAGACTAAGAAAAATATCTGGCAAGTTTATTGACATCAAAAGCGGTGTCAGATGAAAGGGTGTTACATTACCCCATCTTGGAGAAATTACGACACAAAATAATTCAAGAACGGGTTTCATATTGACATGTTCTTTTACAAATATAAAAATGATGGTACTACAGTTTAACATTACTGAACGCAACCTTAAGGAATATCATGAAATAAAAAGGAAACTTAATCTCTAAATATGTTGATAATAGCTCTAATCCTGGCAAGAAAGGCCATAACTATTAAGATGTTATAGGAAGGTTCCAGAAATCCAAATCTCCACTGCTTCCAAAAAAACCTCTCAATTTTAATCGATAGACAAGCTCGTTGAATTGCAATAAGAAAATGACAATTAGTAATCGCTTATACTTTAGGATTCACACATTCAAGCACACCAAAACAATTGTTATAAAGACATGACAAGAGCTCAACTCTAATAAGGGAAGCACTAGCTCCAATATCTAGCAATCGAAGAGAATTATTGGAACTTACATTTATAGTTACACAAGATCAGAAATATATATGTGAGCATGGCGTAGTACGCCAGAACCACGACTTTGATGATGCGATAAGAACTCTCCATCAAAATTTGTCTTCATACATGATCCAACTACTGGCATTTATAGAAATAGTCGTTGGACAACGATATTAGGCCTAGAAAAATAATCCCCAAAGGGTATATTATTCCGTATTATTACATTTTCCTTGAACATTGGCCTTCCAGGATTCAAACTATACTCTCTGCAAGTTGCTCAGACTGGCACAGGCGCAGCCAATTGGCTGCTCTCAACAAATAAAGTACCTTCAATCATAGAGGGGAGAGAATGTATCTCAGATATATAATAAGGTTGGTAGCAAAAATTTAAGTCATTTGTACAAAGGATAAACATTTTCTAAATTGTATCCACTACCTGCCATTCACTAAGGTTAAGAACAAAGATTCCAGTGGCTTCGGAAACTGACCAAATTAATTTAAGTATGATTCACAAGGACGTTGGATAAACAACACAAATTGGTTGCACTAATTCTATCTCTATCATGAAGGCACTAAGCAATTTAAAATTTTGAGTTTAATTCAATCTCAAAATAAGTTCAATATTAAACCTTCAAAAAATTTCTACCATTTCGTACCTGCCTGGTTGGAAGAGTCCTGCTTTATATCAGCGATATCAAACGTTGACTCAAACTCTGACCGTAGACGACTAATTAAGGTGCGTAGCTCAGACAGCAAAGCATTTGGGGGAAATTTATCACCACACACACACACACACACACACACACACACAACACAGCTGTGACCAAACTCTCCCGGGGAGAAGGTAGACTTTATATTTGGTCTGGACTTGAGCGGTAATGGATCTAGAGACATATCCATGATAAGTGGCTCTTACAGATTGGATGAGAACCAGAAAACAATAATTAGTAAAGTCAGGTTTAGCAGAAATAATATTAAGTCAGCGGTACGATAATTCAATTCTGCGTGCTGAGAGCTAACAGCTGAGTTAGTCCACGACTACTCTAGGCTATCTTTACTAATCACATTATCAATCATACTAGATAAAACAATTATTGCTATGATCATTTATTTAGTACATGGGTTATTGTTAATATATATTTCACTACCTTAAATAAAATTATAATTCAAAGTGTTGATAATATCCTTACTGGCCTATTACATCGTATTTCGGACTTTTGTTTTGTCATTAATGAACAAGTTTTAAAATAAACAGTATTAAATATTTCAGATGTTATTTTATAGTCAAAAGTCCACAAATATGTGTTGCTTTCAGTTAGAAAACAGTCCAATCACCATTATTATTTGCATTTTTTGTAGGGATCTAAAATTTCATAGAACCTTGGATCATACTCATAAACTTATTTATCTTCATTTCGTCAAATTGAATAAGTACAAGTTTTTCATTTGTTTCTTTATTTTCCCCGGCTATCTTCAGTATGTGCATTACGTCTTCTAGAAAGGCTTGACGGATACTTTGGTATTACGTCGTGTTACGCGAGCTACAACACTATATATACATAAGGACTTTGTTTGAACAAAATATTTATATATATATATATATATTAATTGATGAGAACAAAAAAATATATATATGTTCGAGGAAACTTCTGCTGGGTAGCATGTGGAGCAATGTTTGGCTACATCATAGTTAACATGTACTACAACCTTACCTGTAAAAATAAAGCTGTTCCAGTTGACACACCTATACATACCTTGGCTAGGGCTGCTGAGCGGTAGAGCACGAGAAAAACATACAACACCTTCTCAAAAATTCAACATATAAATATATAAATAAAGACAAAAACAAATAATGTACTTGAAATAAAAAATATTTACTGCGTTTACTTTTCCAGTATTTGAATACAAAAACATAGAAAATCAAGTTCCCTACCTATCGGGTCATCCAGACACCTTACTTTCTTTTAAAATATATTTTACAAGAAATATGGTTATTAGATAAATAAAGTGATAAAAAGGTATTATAGATAAAAGTAATAATTTGATTCCTACGACGATGAGATGAGAGGTATCAGGTTCCGGTACTCTCCGTATCCTTAAAAGGCAGTGGCGTATTCTAAGAAAATTAATAGGTAGGCTGTACTCTGAAAGATGTAGCATTCTATCTTAGGAAACTTCACACCTACCAACTCCCCTCGTCTCTTTTTTTGACTTATTTATATCTTCGTTTCAATATCCACCTTTACAGCCTATTACATAATCTTACTTCATAAAAGTACACCAGAACTATGCTCAAAACACATAAGAAACTACTGATGATTATCATCCACTCAAATTGCAGTGGAATATCAAAATACAGCACACCGAAGTTCACCGCAATAACTAAATAATATAAGATTTAAGTAAAAATGTCAAGGCAAAGAGTTATGAGCACACTTCTGACTGTATAAGAGTGACATACACTATTAAATTGATTGAGTGTAATTAAAAGTACACACAGGTAGCATTTTCATTTTTCATTTATTTACGGTATTTAACTTGCACTTTCTGGTCCAAATGATTACATCAGAACACGAATTAACTTAAATCTAGAACAAACACAACACCCAGCCCCCGGCCATTAATTCATCATCGTGAGAGGGAAAATCCAAATTTTACCAATATTATTTCTTAGGTCATGCCGGAAATCAAACCTGAAACCCTTAGCTCAGTGGGCAAGCAAACTGCCGACTGAGCTAAGGTGTCGGACTCACAGGTAGCAATACTCAAAGTAATATATATATAAAGAATAAAATGAAGTAGTATATGGATCAAGCGTCCATCAGAGCTTGGTGAGAGTAATAAGGTGGATTGTCCAACTCACGTTGCAATAATAATTATGAGCTGAAAACTATTTATTAAATCCTAATTATGCTCCACAAGCTATTTAGATCCGTAAACTGTGATAACAATAACAAAGGGAAGAATTTTCTTCCTATTGGGCCAATTTCTCTATCGCAACGTATTGGCTTATTGCTAAGACATTTACATCTGAAAATAAAGTTTATTTTGCCTTTTTCAGATCAATCATTTTGAAACTGTGAAACTACACTCATAAATTTTGGGATTCCTTGATGTATAATTATGTAAAATCACAATGATTAATAATTATATTATGCATGCTGCAAAAAAATATAAACTTAAAAGTAACAACCAAAAGAACAAGATTAAGACCCGATAAATACTTCATACTAAAAAACAAAAACACTGTCTAGCTACTACAGTTAAATTAGCCCCTCATTCCACATCCTCCCCCTCATCTTCACCCGTGTGTACTCTAAAATGTGGTAAATACTAAATATGCTTTCCAAATACATTATGATATATGTGCCTAGAATGCATAAACTTATTCAAATAATTATTGCATGGTTTAAAGCTTGTTGTTCATACGATTATTTAACAAATATTATTTGCATTTATTTTATTTATTTGATCCATACTAGCTTAGTAAATAAAATCATAGTGATTGATTTTTTAATATTTGTTCAACAGTTGGCACACTGTTTTGCTTGCGATAAGTATTCAGCAGGCCCTGGGTTGTAAACAGCCTAGTTCTTTGGCCAATATTTGGGGCGAGGGGAAAGGGTAGTGTTGCAATCCCATAGACATTGGTCAAGGTCATTAGAACTTATCTATATTTGCCTGCTGTTTTCAAGCAGCATGTCTTGAGCTTCATAAGCTGGGTAGGTAGAAGACGCTTTTGGAGGAATAGTTACTTAAAACACAATATTCTTGAATTATGAACCAATATTAGTTTACAAATTAATAATATATAGATATATTATACATGTATATTTATTCACAATTTAAACATTACTATCATCACAGTTTGCACAAACAACATTGAACTTAGAGACTAGTTCAGATAATCATGGGTATGTGGCGCAGTACTAGCATACCTAGAGAATACGCCAATGTTAAAAGGCCGAAAATTATTTGGATAGCTTAGTTCTTTATATATGGGGTTCTTAAAATCACCCAGTAACAGAGAAAGAAGTGAAAATTTGGAAACTTAGATGAAAGAGAAAAAAATCTTGCATGCTTTGTTCTCCCCAGAGATGGAACATACCAACGTCCCACGTTGCAAAAAAATATAGCCACATATAACTATGCTGGATAGAATTTTACCTTTGGCAAAACTGATGCACACTCATCCATGCTAGTTTTATTTATTTAGGTAAATTCACTAATACTATAAAGTTATTCTTTTCATAGTAAATAATTTCCCGGGCTCCGCCACGGAACATTTACTCAATTCCAACGATTTCACCCCACTACGGCTATTTTTGCAGGAATCCTCCCACCTAGGCCACTTTGCCGCGCATCTTCCGAGAATCACCCCAAAGTTTCCCGAAATTGGTGACAAGAATCCCTAAAAATTATCTTAACTTCCAATATAGCCCTTTTATAAACTAATACAAAATTGTGAAATTTCTTAAAATTAACAAAACCTAAATTCTGATCCCTATAACAATTACAAAAACATTTCTGGCCTTCTTTCTCGTAAAAACCTAGCCACCAGAAAAAAAATCTTCTATCTCACTCTACCATAGCGCTGCAGAAATGCTCTCCTAGCAGCACGATCGTGTGACGGGTTCGTGAACTACTTAACTAATCAAGATGGATCCCATAAAATAAAGTTGTAATAAGTGAAAATAGGAAAAAAAAAGAAGAAAGAAAACAATGTTAGAAAATTATTGCAAAATAAGGTACGTAATAAAATAATGCAAACATTAATATTATGTTATATTTCAGAAATTCTTTTGTTTTTCCAAAGATGTAAGCTACTGGGGAACCAACTTAAGTAGTTAATATCCTTGGGTAACAGCGACTAAAAGAACATGCTGCCAAGACGGCTATTACTAACATTCCACAAATATATATTAAAAAAGAAAGAACTCACAAAATCACAACTAATATAATAAAATTACGAGATGGTAAAAATTATAGAAAAAAAAACTAGAGTGTTATTGAAAATTCTCACAGTGCCCCGTAATCTCGTAGGGCAGGTTTATACCAAGTTAAAATATGTTCCTACGTGAGTCTAAGAAAATCAAGGAATTTTTAATAATTCCCTAGACAGTGTCAAATACAATGTTGGTACCACTATAAATCATTTAAATTAATATAAGTCAAGATTATTTATAAACATATACATATTTCAGTTACAAAAGTTTCTTCCTTGTTTTGTCTCACTTTAACTGAATTATGTAGAGTAACAAATTATATTTACCGGTCAAACGAAGGTCAGTCTTTCCTGCTCATCGCCGTCAAACATCACTGATCGTCACAACACATCATACCTGGTCGGATCTAGGATTTCCCAAACGTGAGTTAAAATATACTTTATAAGGAAACACGTCTCCCCCTTTCTCCTGTGTAATAAAGCACGTGTCCCCCTGTCTCCTGTGTAATAAAGCACGTGTCCCCCTGTCTCCTGTGTAATGAAGCACGTGTCCCCCTGTCTCCTGTGTAATGAAGCACGTGTCCCTCTGTCTCCTGTGTAATGAAGCACGTGTCCCCCTGTCTCATGTGTAATGAGGCACGTGTCCCCCTGTCTCCTGTGTAATAAAGCACGTGTCCCCCTGTCTCCTGTGTAATGAAGCACGTGTCCCCCTGTCTCCTGTGTAATAAAGCACGTGTCCCTCTGTCTCCTGTGTAATAAAGCACGTGTCCCCCTGTCTCCTGTGTAATGAAGCATGTGTCCCCCTGTCTCCCGTGTAGTGAAGCACGTGTTCCTCTTGTCCTCCGAGTGATGAAGCACTACCCCTCCAACCAGTTCCAATTCTAATCCTAGGCGACACGCTATAACACGCTTGGACTGAACACACCATAATGCTCACCCAGTCACAACTTTGACCATGTAAACATTTGATCCAAACCCATTCGGAGGGTGTCATCCGATCACAGTAGAGTCGGATCACTCTCCACTCGTGTGAGTCACCTCTGTTACGATTAGTATTTCAAAATGCTGTTGAGACGAATAACGGTGAAAGGATCTAGGGCTAGAAAGTGTACTGAGCAGGAAAACTAGTAGATTCCACTAGAGTTCACTGTGGCTCAATGAAGCAGCGTCACTGCTATCCCCTTGCTAACGACGTCCAAGATCGATACAACTCAATCACTAGTGCACTATTAGGGCAGTGTTTTATTTCGAATATGTAGTTTGCTACATTAAACTCTTACTATGGTTATCTTTGCATTGCACAAGTAAGATCCATAACATAATATATTGACATTGCGAAACTTGTTTTTATAATGGGAGCAAATAGATGAGCCCATTTCAACTCTGAAAGATGCATCCAATCTGAATGCAAATTTGCGCGCATTCAAGCGTATAAGAGAATGCGCGACTCTAAAATAATGTCATATCAACCAAATAAACGTGGACATACTATTGTAATGCCCTAATAATACACTGTTTCAGCTGTACTTCAATTAATGATTAATTAATTAACATAGTATACGTCTTGCAGGCACACAATTTGTTTCAATAGATTTATATATTATAGTGATAATAAATCTATTCCTTACCTAGATTGGTTGCATTTTACATTTATATAAGTCCAATACATTATTTTCGTTGATATAAGACAAATCCACATAAAGATACATAATCAAATTAATAAAACAACAAATGGAGGAATATGTCTAAAGTCTCAAAAAGGTTATGTATGCAACTAAATCCAAGGGCATCTTGTCACTAAATATCGAGTATCATTATTAAAACTCATTTTAAAGTTTCTTTAATGAATAATATTGCATCGAGAGCTTTTAACTAATAATATAGACAAGTAGATCATAATTAATAATTAATAATACTGTTTTTGAAAAGCTCCGAGATAAATGCAAATTATACTTTTAAATGTTATCTTATAAGAAAAAGACAGTAATATTTTTATTTCTATCATTTTCCCTAGAAAATTTAAATAATGTAACATTAACTTGGAAGTTAATTATTCACATAGAATGGTAGTAGAAAATTTTCAAATATTGCCATCACCATAGTTCTTGCCATTGATTTGATCTTTGATTACTAAATAAAAAAATGTATAAATTAAACTGGCACATTTTTGGGACCATCTTGGGAGCACAGTTGTGCCAATTATATATTTGCGCTAGAGTAGATAAGTACCCCTTAGTGATTCCGGGACCAGAAGTTTAAATTACCAGTTTAGTTACTTATGTTACTTAAGTTATATAGAGGCAGAATGTTCTGTAAAAATGTTGGGATGGGTAGTAAAATCGACAGACGGGTGAATGCATCTCGGAGAGTAGTTGTATGTATGTGGACTATTCCAAAGAATGCGGTAGTATCAAAAGAGGAAAAGATAGTGGTATATAAAATTGTGTTGACAACAACATTATTTTATGGATTTGAAACGTGAGTGTGTCAGAGAAACACAAGAGCAAGGTTAATGCTGTTGGAATGAGATATCTAGGAAATTTATGTCAAAAAACTCGCATGGACTGAGTCAAGCCATGTAGGACATGGCTAAACATTCTTGACAAATGTGTAAAAAAGAGAAACATTAAAAGTTTTACGAATAAAAGAGCATGTATGCTCGATGTGTGGATTTTGTTGAAGCTAAGGGAATATGCAGGGATAGATAAGATTGTGAAAAGTTAGTGAGGATGAATTAAGAGTGGTTTTTTTGAGCTATATGCATAGTTTCTTGCATTCCCCATAAAGAATGTAGGCCTATATAATGTTAATACAGCTGACTGTTATGAAGAACGGGTAAACTCCTAATATATATATATATATATATATATAATATATTGTGTATATAATATAAATGTAAACTACTATAATCTCTACAAATACCTTAAGAAGCAAAGGACCAGCGAAAGCTAAGAATATGGTTTTAATATAATTTCTTACGTCAACATTGTAAATAATTTGTCTAGCAACTACTCCTAAAATATGATTTATAGTAATTTTAGCATATTATAATAGATCTAAAATTTACCTTTATAGAATATTAAATACTCATAATCAAATTTTCAAAACAGGTATTTACAAATTTAACTTGAGTCCTTTTGTATAAATAATTGTATTTACTATTTTGGAAGTAATGTAATATGCACTATAATTGTTTTATTCCAAACTAGCAGAAAAACCCAGCGTTTCCCTAAGTAACCACGCAATTTATTGCGTTATTACCCCTTGCAAAGCTTTTCTTTGCTTCAATCAAACAGATTTTTTTTTAAAAAACTTCATTTTATTTATTTTGACCCAGTTTTAGCTAATTTTAATATAAATAATCCATGTTTTAAAATTCCGGCCTCATAGTGCACATGTTTGTACACAGGGGCTACTAATTTTCCATTTCAGACCTATGCCTGTGGTAGATACAACACAACACTCATCACAGACACACAAACTATTCAGTTTATTAAAAAATATTATAACTTTACACATTTCACTAGTCTAAGATTTTATATTGTAATATCAGTTTAAAATAAGTATTGATGATGTGTACTATATAAATTATATTATAGTTGATTTAAAATTTCAATGAGTGTCTTCACACTTTAATGTGTAGCAAATTAAATGAAATTATTTTCTTCATTATTAATAATAAATATTGTTCTTAATATATATTCTCAGATTGTTTGATATAAATGTTTATAAACGTAGTAAATAACCTTTTAATCTATATGTATTCGTATGTATAACAAAGATATCTTACCTGTGTATAATAAACTTGTAAATAGCTTTGTACCTGTTATATAATAAAACTCCATGGTGTGAGACCCCAAGTGGGCTGCCGCCGCTGCTAGCGGTGATATTTCCAACGTCTGTGGATATAGGTTGTCATGTGGTCAGCAAACGAGCCTTCCAGCTGCTAATCTCAGTTTTCTAATCATTAACTGTTACTTCTTTATTCACTTGTCCTCACAGAACTGAGTTTGACCCCGTTTCAGACCCACTGCTTGACGGATAAATTTTAGCAGCGCTGGGGATCAAACCCGGGACCTCTAGATCTGTATCCAGGAACTCTGACCACTAGAACACAGACCTATTATATGTAGAAATATATTGAGAAAGTATATTTACCTGTTATATATGTATACATTGAATATACGATGATAATAGATATATATATATATATAAACGAGATTTGTTAGCTAAATGTTTCTATATATTAACTATTTATAATTATGTAGATAGTCTAAATATTAAATAAATATATATATATATTCTATACATTAAATGTATTTATTTATTCTTACACGTATTAAATATATCTATATAATATATATTTATACTATATATATGTACGTATTAAATTCATTCCTATAGCATAAATATACTTACTATAATAACCCACCTCGGTGGCGTAGTTAGCTAACGCACTAGTTTAGTGTAAAACTAGACTACTGAGTACGGGGAGATCGAGGTTCGAATCTCGGTTGGGTGAACTGGGTGTGGTTTTTCCTTAAGGTCTTTCTACTCTCCCTCCACGCAACTGAGGGTTCACTTACTCTAAATTCAACCGTCTCAGTTTCTAATCCATTACGATAATTAGAATTTAAGCGTAACGGGTAGTAAGACGCAGTGCTAAATAAAATAATGTATATAATAAATATATATATATATATAAATAGTTTGTAATTAGACTTTATAAATATATTTATGTATAGAATATATTTGTGCATCAATATAATAGGTAAAGGCTATTATTTATTACATACATTATTATATATTATTTTAAAGGTAGTTTTATAAAGCTCTAACACACGTGAATGTGAATATATTTAATAAAACAATGTAAATTGTAGTTCTAATGATTGAAAGTGTGTGTTAAGTGTTGTGAAGTTCCTCCCCGCGAGAGGACGCCTGCGCCCCGCTGTTCAACTCCCCCCACCCAGCAAGTTTGCAGCAGTCTAGAAGCGGTTGTGTCTCAGACTAGACACGGAAGTGTGCGTCACTAGTTTCACCTCTCCACGTAGAGTTGCAGAACAACTGTCATATCTCAGTGTGGTTCGTGTCTATATGTCCTCCTTGACACGTATCTTCGTGTTGGACCACGCGTTCTTCAACTGAACCAACACTTGGTCTACAAACAGGGCTCTTGTCTTCAGGGGTAAGTGATGTTCAACACTTGGATCTTAGTATTAGTATATAATTGCATTTTTATGAACCAAGGACTACCACTGTCACTCTCTCTCTCTCTCTCTCTCTCTTAATCTCTCAGACAGGATATATAATATTTTCAACAATGTTAACAAAATATTTATAGTAACAAAGCGCTATAACTACATTTAATAATTCAAACATTATGGGTTTAAGTCGTAAAATAAAGAGGCCTGGAGATTAAAAATTTCACAGGAATTAAATTCTGTAAATTTTAATATTAGACCTGTTTAATGTAATACCAATTTTATGTATTAAATAGCAAATCTATTATTGTGGTTAGTTCCGGTCATAGCCGTATACAAGTATCATATTATTTAGATTGAAAAATGACAACTGGTCACGGGAATTGAACCCCGGATCTTTGGCTTAGTACGTCAATGCTTTGGCCACTGAGCTACCAAGAAATCCGTCTCAAGGGCTATTCTTCACATATATTTTAAGGAAGAGTCTGTGATGGTGAGAGAATAATTAATATTCCCATTTCTCAGATAAAGCAGCCACCCTCAACTCAGTAGTTGGCTTATTCCTGTCAATAGAACAATTACAGTGGTCAGTGGTTAGAGCACTGGTGCACTAAGCCAAAGGTCCCGGGCTCGATTCCCGTGTCCGGGTGTAATTGTTCAATTTAAAGAACATAAAACATATTTGTTTTGTTTTTTCATATTGAAATATGAAACAAATATAAATATGTACCTATAAATACACATTAATTCATACATTCATATAAATATACATATTATACATGGTGGTTTTTTAAGTTGGCGCAGCAACAACACATCTTTAAGAATCATTTTTAAGGAAAAAAGTACTAGGACTATAAATAATTACTCGGTTTTGAGAATATGACAAAATTACATATTTTATTTTTTATTTAGTGGTCATCTTCAAGGTCATCTCAAGGTAAACTATTGTTTTTCAAACGGGACTTTGTATTTTTATTGCAGAATCGTATACTACAGAAAAACAAGCCAATATTGTGTGAAACACTTTATTACCCGAGGCATATTTTTGACCATATTTTTAATGAGGTAAAGAAATACGTACGATTTTTTGGAACAGTTTTTATTTAATTTTTTTGCTACTATAATCTGTAATATGTAAAAAAAAAAGCGAGAAAAACGTCTTCACAAAAAAAAGCAAACGTTTGTTCTTCTTAAGGATCGAAATATTAAATTGGTATACATGGACTATGGAGTATTATTCTGTTTCTGAAAAAATTTAATTGGTTTTAATTTATGGTGACTGTAGAATAAAAGTTAATGATACTATTCTACTGTATGCTGGTCGTTTTCCTGAGAGAAATACACCGTCACGTAGGTCTTTTTATCGTGTAGTCAAAGAATGTGTGAAATTGGAAGAGCTAAAGTGAAGAAAAGGAGCCGCCAAACAACTGTCACCGGTGACCATAATGAGATCTCGTGTGATTTCTAGTGATTTAGGAATAATCAAGAGTAGTGTTCTCTAAATATTAAAGCAGCATACATTTCTTCCCTACCATGTTTTGTTAGATCAAGAGCTTCTTGGAGAAGAGTTTCTCATTCGAGTAACATCCTGCCAATGGGCACGTGAATAAGTAAGAATAGATAGGAACGTTTTCCTTAAAGTATTATTTTCTGAAGAAACAAGCTCTACAAATCATGCGGAGGTTAATTGACACAACATACTCTATTGTGAAGAATCTCCACGGTGGTTGCCCAAAGTTTGGATTGTGAACCTTTGGTGGGGACTAATCGGAGACCAATTGAGATTGTCCCCTTTAATTGGTGGTCCACTGAAAGGAGACAAATACAGAACCTTTATATACAAAGGGTAGCCATTGCTGCTGAAACATTAAACCTACAAGAAAAGCAGAACATGGTTTCAGCATGATGGTGTTCCTGGCTATTATTCCAGAACAGTGCAACAAGTATTGGATCGGAACTACGATCATTGCTGTATCAGCACAGGTGGTCCATTTAGTTGGTCTACTAGATCACCAGATTTAATATCACCAAGTTTTTATTATGGGCCTACCTGGGAGAAAGAATATATATCATTATGTACCAACAACTCAAGAAACATAATGGAAGGCATTAGAATTGCTTACAGAGATATTGATCGAGAAACTACACTAAATATAATTATTTTACAAAGCTAGTTGGAAAGTGTATCGAAGTAGAAGGTGATTATTTTGAACAATTGTTGTAATTTAACATTTCAACCCTTTTGAACGAACGTTGGTTTTTTGTTTGTGAGATAGTTTTGCTCGTATTTGTTTAAACTCTACATATACTAATATTCAATAAAATGAAATAAAAACAGTTCCAAAAACATAATTCGTAAATCTCTTTACTTAATAAAATATTATAAAAAATAGACCTAGGGTAAAAAAGTTTCTGACAATTTTTTTTGTTTAAAAAGTGATTCTGAAATTAAAAATACATGGTACATTTGAAAAACAATAGTTGACCTTGAGATGATAGGAGCCTTAAAGAGTAAGACAGTTGGGAAATGTTATAGAAATATGGACACGTTCCGGTCAAATCCAAACACTCAACCACTCTTTCATTCCAACATTCACACTTAATGTGCTATAGTGAAATATTTATAAGCGTTCACTGAACTACAAGTCTAGCTTTGGTTTGGACCATATGTACTTACATTCAGTCCGCAAATAATACTTACAACCCATCTCAGCCAAGATTCCAATACCCCTACCTTCACAGTATTCCGATAAATAACATTTCTTATATTTGTACTAAGATCCATGCAAACTAGCTATATCCAACCATTAGTTCCACTATTTTAAATGTCTTGTTTATAAGACCGGCACCCATTGATTATTTTCAAGATGGGTTTAAATCCTTGTAAGTGCGCTCTACAACCTGTTCATACCACATTTATAATGCCGATAAGTTCTCTGGAATTTAACTAAACACACTATTTATAATTCAGATATAAAGTTGGAGTTACTTGTAACCAATATTCTTAGAGAATTCAAACAAAATAATAAATTATTCATAAACAAATTGTTTATTTGGTAAATCACTTGAAAAGTAATTATATTCATCTTAAGACACGGATAAATGCATTAATAATAAACAAACATATTCTAACAAATATTTTGGTAATACAATTTAAGTTGGTATGATTAATTATAATTTAAAGATTATTTTGAGATATATATTCAAATAGATAATTAATGCATTGAAATAGTTTGAAATTCTTTGAATCATTAATATATCCTTAAGTTTCACAAAATGGTGTTAAGAGTTCAATCATATTTTATTTTAATGAACAGTATTTGGATCATTTTGAATAATGTAGCTTAGAGAGATCACTTATAAAACATAACTATAATCCATATTTTTATTTGTTTACAACACTAGTGTGTCTTCCAGTGTTTGATATCACAATCAACAAAGAATATTATGAGCTTTAGAAATATTACCCTACAAACAACCAAACCTTATTTGAGAAATGAGCTAGTCATTCTCTGAATCACAACTCTCCTACAAGATTCATAACGACAGAAACCCGTATAGGGAAAGCCTTCAAATTTCCTTCCTAAACAAACAGATTAAAGCACCATATATCCTCAATCTTAATTTAACACTTTTGAATTGAACTTAATTGTATTTCAAGACTTTTAAATACTAAGATAGATAGGGTTAGGCTAGCTTGGAGAAATTTTTAATAATTACCTATTTATAATAGAAAAGGCAGAGCCTACTGACTCAACCACATTTTACCGTATTTCCTAACACCTGGGTCTGAAAATTTTAAAATTGTGTTTGGAATGAAGGTTGGGAACTTCCCCATATTACCACACAAATCTAAAATTGGGAAATTTCAAAATGTGGTTGGGAAATGAGAGGCCTTTTATTAGTAAAGCACTTTTTAGATGAGCAGGAAAATTATAATTTGGCAGACAACCGGAGAAACAAATATAGATAACCAACTCAATCATAAAATTTGAAATTTCTAAGATTGAATTGTAGATGTGGTGTGGGGTTCCAAATTGGATAAAACTAATAGTAAACAACAATTTCCCAGTTTGGTGGAAAATTGAAGTTCAGCAGGAAGGTTAAAACACTATTCCAAATAAATATAAAGGACTTTAAATTTTAAGATTTAATTTGAACTTTGGAAAGATGGTTGGGGGGAGTTATACAAAGAAAAATTGTTTTTTTTAATTGTGGCAGAAAAATTAAATTTGGTAAGCAAGTAGGCCTAGAGAGACCACTCTAAATATCCATAAAAGACTATGGATTTTAAATGGAAAAACACTTATAGGTGATGCAGATGAGAGTAATTTCCCAGGAATTGAGAGGTACTACTCAAATAATAAAATAAATTTTAAATATTTATTATCTAGTAAGAACGCTGTGGAAGTGGGGATTCCAAAATTCCCAAAACTATAGTAATAAATTAATTTCTTATCTTATAGAAGATTTAATGAAATTTATTATGTGGGTATAAGAACTACAGTACTCCAAGCAACCCTAAATTTCAAAATGAATCAACAGTGTAAAGGGAAGCGGGTCCCCTCATCATTCGTAAAATTAATACAAAAAAAATAGTTTGCTGGGAAATAAAATGGAAATTTGGCTTGTAAGTAAATTAAATAGATCTTCTGGAATCCCGAATGACGTCGGAACATATAAAATTAAAAATTGAGGTCAAGAAATTGAAGAGTTACAGATTGATTCAAATAATATACAGCACTAAATTCAAGAGTGGCTTAAAATTTTAATTTAGCCAGCACGTAAATAAACCATATAAGATAATCAAATAGATGTTAACATTCCAAAATTAGAGTGTGGGAACCGAAAAAGGTTATGGTGGAGCTTCAAACCTTTTCATACTTATATTAAATTATTCTTTTTGTCAGGGAAGAAAATTTAAATTTGTCAAGTTTATAAAAGGCCCACCACACAATAGCCATAAAAGCTGGAAAGTTTGGAATTTAGAAAATAGGAGAGGTAAATTGCTATGCAAATACTTCTTGATATGTTTAAAATTTTGGAATTTTGTATAAACAGACGTAAATACTTAAAATAAACGAATGCAATAATAAATATTATTTGAAAGCGGGCCCATTAGCATTTCGATAAAAAAAACAAAAAATCGCAATATAAACTCGCGCCTATCTAGGAGCAACATAGTAACTAAAATAATATTATATCAAGGTGAACCGTGATGATCTTTGGAAAACCATGACGTTAATTATTCAAAATGTTTCTGTAATAGAATATATTATTTATTCTCTTTTGTGGAGTTTTTTTGAAAAATATTTCTATATTTATATCTATTTATTATTCATTTCACTTAGTTTATGAAAATGCATAGGTAAAGATTTCGTTGTTAAGGGATAGCATTTTTTTGTCTAGTTTATTTGTGGACA
Source organism: Timema genevievae (assembly GCA_902155825.1). NCBI lineage: Eukaryota > Metazoa > Arthropoda > Insecta > Phasmatodea > Timematidae > Timema > Timema genevievae. Next base: position 48,031 of record CABFWO010005144.1, read on the forward strand.
AGTTAGTATTTTTCATCATATATTTAATTTATCAATTACCATGTTTGGTTTGTGATCTCCACACTTAGTTCAGGATAGTACAACAAGTAACTATCAAATAGTGGGCAGCTGGATGTTGAACGTTCTAATTTGATAAAGTTTTGATGCTTCTTAACCGTGCGATGAACGGGTCAAACTGATAATGCTAAATAGATTGCACTATACTATAGAACAAAGTTTTGACTAAATACCCTTTAATATGTTTTTCCAAAAATAAAATCTTATTATGTTAATAACAATAAGAGTAAGTTCCAAATTAGAGATTTTAAACAAGAATGTTCAATTCAGTTTAGTAAAAAATAAGTATTTAAAAGAATCCCATTAATATTTATAAAACTGAAAACACATGATGAATAACTATATACAATTATTTCTATATATTAATTTTGAGCCAAATATTAACGGAAAATTTAATAATAATTCATACTTTCACAAATCTGTAATAAGTAAACAGACATTAAATTGGTTTAGTCTTGAAAAATAAAAAGCATATACTGATATTAACTTATCATCTAACAAAATTACCAGATAACAATTTTTAACAAAATAGTTGGAGTTATTTTTGTAGAGCTTAAATTTTCAATTTAAAAAGTAAACTGGCTTTAAGTATCTTAATTTAATTTTAAAACATTACAAATTTCATAATTTTTTAATATAGAAATATTCCAACAAGCCATTTTGAATCAACTAGTTAGAAATATTTTTGAAAGATCTAGATTTTTCTAAAATCATATCTTTGTAACTCTTCCGAACACCTAATACATAGTCTTTTTTATCAATCATTGCTCTAAACAGATTTAAGTATTAAAGAAAACCATTAAACATTTTTAATGAAAAGCTTGAATTTTTCAAAATATATAACCTGTAAAATTATTATAATTAAATTCCACTGTCAAAATAAAAATAATCCTTGAGATATTACAATATATTGGTCAGACCGACATCATTGTAAGATCCACTTTTAGGAATTAGGGGCAACATAAAATATCATTATTCATGAAAATATTTAGTTTGAAAACTCTTACGACTATATGAAAAAACAAAGTATGACGATATCAAACCCCTTAAGTTTTAACATCTATATTACTGTGATTGCTTGAATCTTTCTATTTAACAAATAACAATGATTAAGTAACTAGTTGTTGTCCTCAATGGAATATGAAATGTGATCATTTTAGTCAGATACACTCCAAGTGTACATTACAACAATAACCCACAACATAGGCCACGTGGTGTTCTTAATTGAGTTTGTTTCCTCAATAGTGTTTGTAAATGTTGCTTTACCATCCCCCCTCTCTCTCTCTCCTTTTCTAAATACCCCCTCTCCCTCAAAATAATATCTAGTCTTTGACAACCATGTTGGACAGATCAATAATAAAAGTACTCCCTCAATCAAGTTGAGAGCTGTTTAAATTCTTTATTATAATATTAATGTCGTCTATTTTAATATTTATAAGAAACTTCTTCCCTCGTAAATAATGTTGATGTTGATTATTATTCAGTAATATTTTGCGCCGTTGATGGCTCAGAGCCACCCATTGTTGACCTCCCTGGTGTGTATTGTCTGTGGACGAGAAGAGCAACAGTGAGACCTGCTCCGGTAGACGGGGCTGGACGGAGCACAGCTACTAATGTCTGATCGATAGCTGGAGTTCCTGCTACGAAATATTATGACTCATATTGTTGGGAGGTATTTATAAGACGAGCGTCAAGATACGAGCTTGGATTTGAGAGAGAGGTTAGGATGGGAGAGAGAACAAACTTTTGGGGAGGAAACAGAGATATTGATATCTTCATTGTTGGTGTGTCAGTTACTCAACAATACTTGGTTGTAGGGTAGTCAACATTTATTACTATTGATGGAATGTCATTTACTCAAAAATATTAAAGTATCTTCGTAAGTATGTAAATTACTATTAAATGATGATTCGATTCAATTACTATGCGTTATGTAATTTATAGTGAGGGATACTGCTGTTATAATTTTTCAACTAAGCATAAACCAAGTAGAGATAGTAAGGTAGGTAAAGCTTAGATTAATTAATAGCTTTGAAGAGGGGGTAGTTGGTTCATTATGGTTTATTCATTAGTTTTTGAACCTAAAGGTCCTATGTGAATATTAGTAATTTTATTAATTGAAATTGTTAATAAAAGATATATTACTAATATTGTTGTAACGAAGTTACTAGGTAGCTTAAAAAATGTAATCAAGATTATATTCATCTCGTTTATATTTATGAATGATTCAATATCTTTATTAATATAGTAGATTATCATAATTTTGCTTTATTATTTATATAAAAACAATTGATGTAATAATTGTAATTGGAATTATATATAATGAAAGATAAAATATATCGAATGAAGTTATTCTTCTTATATAAATGAATAAAGCTAATATTCCACCTAAATATTCATTTTTTTTAAATTGTTTGAAAATATAATACAGGGTGTAGCGGAAACAATTGGACGATCAATGCTGAGGAAAGGGATGGACAACGTTCTGAGTATTGTCTGACGTCCGGTGGAGCTCACCTGAGTGACATTACCTTCAAAAAGTGAACAGGTCTAGTTTGTAGTTTACTTTTATTTAGCCAGTGAATATATTTTAGTTTTCAATTAAAGTGGTAATTTTCAAGTTACTAGTCGTCTATTTGTTTTGGACCCAAACTGTACATATAACATATCATAATACATTATAATGTTTGTACTATTGTGTCGCAAGACTAATTATTTATTCACCAATAAATTATGTTTATTAATATTTATACAGCTCTAATAGATTTGACTTAATTTTTATTACTTAATAAGATTTTCTGGATAAATCCTTACATATATTAAATTTTACCTAAACATGTTTTATCTAACACATTACATCGACGGTTTATTGCAGCAATCAGTATAATAGTGTATAACAACAAACAATAAATAAATCAATCTTTGTTATATATTAACTACAGCCTTTATTAACTAATCAATCTTATAAGGTTTCAAAAACTACTGGAGCAAATCAAAGTGTTCAACCTTAAGGCTGAGTTCAAAGAACTTGAATTGGTGTTTAGGATACATTCCTCTCAAAACACGAAATAGAACACTCGAGGGAAGATTTTTAATTACTGTATACATTGAACTCTTTACTGCAGATGTGGACGTAATTCGATTTCTTACAAAGTTTCTTACAAATTATAGATGAATGAATGATGGTAGCCAGATAGAACCAACAGAAATGATCTGGGGGGTTATCAAAACAATTTTTTGGAGAAAAGTTCTGACCTTCAAATATTCAGTTCAATTTTTAAAAGCATGTCAGAAAATATAATATGTAATTAAACGTCCTGAAAACTCTTGCCTATCCACCGTAAAACTGAAATAAATCTCGTCAATGGGATGTAAACTAGTTTAATATAGATTTTCAAGAAATAGTTAAAATTAACAATCTAATTTTAAAATTTCAATAATTGGAAAAATTCTTTATACTCACCCAAATTGATAAATATAATATTAGTTTGGTTTGAGCGTGAAGAAAACTCGTATGGACCTATCTTGCCGCATGTTTCTTAGCATCCTAATTATCTATCCAAGAGAATCAAGCCAAAATTAAATGCTACCTCCATTAATTACTCACGTCACACAGTTTTAAATACAGAAATGTATGTATTTATACTATGAGAACAGCTGAACATAGTAAAATCAAGGAAAATTGCATAATAACATGTTTCAGAAAGAGACACCTTCTCACTAAGACATGTAGTCTTAGCCTTTCATAGCGAGTTTTAGCGCTAGTATAAAGGATCTTATTAATTCATCATTACTGTACGCGGTTATGGAAACTACATTTTTGGTGAGCTATTATAATTTTTGTGTCTCAACACTAGAAAAACGTGAGCTTACTGCCTAACTAGGACAGTCGCTGGTCGATTTTACAGGTAGCATTTTTCTTCCTTACATGTTTTTTTTACACTAAGCTATATCTACTAGATGGTACAGTACATGTTTTAACTTTAACTTTTATCAAAGCTCTCCTTAGCTCAAAAATTAAATAAATTATTTTAAATAAGTTAACACTTAATAAAGAAAATTATATACGTACCCTCCGTCGAGATTGTAAGGTAGCAACTTACTGGCTCACGCCCACGCGGTATGTTATAACTCCACACATGACTGCAGAATAGTTTGCCTAGCTACGCCCAAAGCCGGATTTAAAGAAAGCCTTAAGTATTTAAACTATTTCTTGACTGTTTCAAAGGAGCGATGGGGGATGAGATATTTCTTTTTGAGATGTTCAAATGGTTTGATCTACTAAATTAATTTTACTTTTTTATTCCCTTCCTAATAAAATCAATTAT